>SKCR01034784.1:0-140211 GCA_019454045.1 Zanthoxylum bungeanum | reverse complement strand
CACAAACGATGAGAGTGCAATTTCCTTATTACATAGTTAATTTGCTACAACAACACAATGATCTGTGCAAATAGTGACGCTATGGGTCATATTATCCAACAATACACTACCCTGATGCGGCCTCCCATAGACACGTAGACATACTACCAATGGGTTCGCGGGGTCTATCCAGAGCGAAGCTGTTTTCCGTACCATCGGTAAAACACAACCTCCTATTGCACTTGCATAAGTATCCAATACTTAAATATATGAGAACTATGCCGTTGTGCCCTCACAACGTGCACAAGCGCAATACTAGTCTATTCCGCATTATCGATGTCCAGTCTCGATAATACTACGACTAGGGATATTTGATTAAACCTTTGGGGACTGATACTGTCTCATATCATTCTCAGTCCAGGTACTAATCATATGGACTTTCGCCATTTATAAGTCAAAGTAAATAATATTACAAAACGGCAAAAGGCAATTTCATTATCACATAGTTAATTTTGTACAATAATACCATATCATTTACAAACAGTGACGCTATGGGACATAATGTCTAACAACTGTTACCGAATAAACAACAAAAGTGGTATATTGCTGCAGCTGAGGCAGCAATAGAGGCCATTTGGATCTTAATAATCCTAATTGGATTAGGAATAGTTCTGTTAGCAGCTGAGCTAGGCTACATCACAGGCTAAAGAATTAATGGTCTCATCAACGATCCAAGTATATACATCAACTATTCATCTGATTCATTCGGATCATACATCGTGGCGATGTGATGATCGAATAAATCCCGTCAGATGATAACACCACAAATCCGCTGACGAAAGTCGTCCTCAGCAGCAGAATTTTGAGCGAACCGTACATAGTTCAAGTGTAAGACACTTGAGTGATTGGCTATAGGCCAAGTGGGAGATTGTTGGAAAATTATGACCCATAGCATCACTATTTGTACACACATGGTGTTGTTGTACAAATTAACTATGTGACAAAAGAAATTGCTCTTTTATCATTTGTAATTAGATTACCAAGATATATAAATGATAAAAGGTCCTTATGATTAGTACCATATTGAGATGATATGAGACAATATCAATCCACGAAAGTTTAATCATTAAATAATCCCTGTCGTAGTATTATCGAGATTGGACATCGATAATGCGGAATAGACTAGTATTACACTTGTGCGCGTTGTGGGAACATAACGACATAGTTCTCATATATTTGGGTATTGGATACTCATGCAAGTGTAATAGGAGGTTGTGTTTACCGATGGTACGCAAACAGCTTCGCTCTGGATAGACCCCTCAGAATTCCATTGGTAGTATGACTATGTGTCTATGGAAGTCCGAATCAGGGTAGGTGTATTGGTCTTAACCTGAGACTTGCACCGCAATACTTGCGACAATCAATATACTTTGGTTTTGGTCGTCCAGGGCTTAATCGGTTCTGTGTACGCCTCTTCTGGGTATATTGAGAATCGTAGTGTATTGGGTGTGATGTCAAGATGGAAGTATCACTCCAGTCATAGTGGAGATGATGGTCAAGGTACGGATACGGAACTAGTACTCATATGTACTGCAGTCATCGGGATAATATGACAAGGTCATGATTATCCGATTATAGAGACTAGTTACCAGAGATCCGATATGTGCTTCATACGGGGCAGACACAATTCCAACCCCAGGCCTAACACACGTGACATCCGATACTGGATCGCAATACGCAATACTACGTATACTACGCCTGATACAGATGACATATTCCTTTAAGAATATTTTTGGAGAATTGGGTAGGCACGGTGCTTTGCTAGAAGCCAACCATGTCTTGTAAATCGGTAAAAATGTAGTACTAGGTACGTACGTATTCGGATAGTCCGACGACCGAATTTACTGCCAACATATCCGAGGATCTCATGGGTCGCTTCCTGAAGATTCACCGATGACGTATGACTCGCACATTATTAATCTGGGATTAATTATAAGAGAGAAAATTAATCTAGGATTAATTACAGAGATATTTTATGGGATAAAATATTAATTAAAGAGAGAGAACCATTAATTTGGAATTAATCGATAAATTAATATATTCGATATATTAAACGAAATTAGATTTCGACACAGAATTAAAATTAGATTTTAATTCGGGCGAACGAGTTAATTTAGAATTAATTCATTAGCGATGTGAATAGTAATTTTACTAGACATAATTATTTAATTAAATTTGATTTAATTACATTGCAACAGAAAATTCGTTAATTCGGAATTAGCGAACCCGAGTCCGAGAGTGTTTGTGGGCCCACTTGCATTTCGAATTTAAGTGCAGCCCACAAGTCACATCAAGCATCACATCATTAGTCATTCAAGTGATGTATGTTTTGTCACTTTGAGTGATGTGATGTCTAGTCACTTTTGAGTGATGTGAGTTGTTGAGGGCATTAATTGCCATTTTGGCTCCAAAATTTTTTTGACTTTTTGAAAGGTATATACCAAATTTTGGAAATCAATTTTTTGGTAATTGTTTTAGAAACACAAACCAACTCATCACACTTCTCTCATCTCCCTCCACTTTCGGCCAAAGGCCAATCTTCTCTCCCAAAATTTCTTCAATGCCGTGAGCAAGAAGAAGGCCAATGGGAAATTTTGTGGCAAAATTTCCTAGTGCTAACACACATTTGGAGTCTTACAAAGGTGATAGGGAAACAAACCCTTGAGCATGGAATCTCATCTTAAAGCTTGGAGCTTGAAGAACACAAATGGAGGACAAAAGAGGAGAAAGCCGAGAGCTTCATCAAGAGAGCAAGAAATTTTGTTGTTCCTCGCATCGCAAAAGCCGATCAAAGTGAGTATTCCGCAACTTAACTTTGATGTATTCACATATTTAAATGCTTAAATTGATCTTGGTTTGACCTTGAAAACCCAACACGAAGAACACAAACGAACTTTCTGAACTATAAAAGTCGAGGTAATCATACATGTTTAACAATCCATCCATCGTAGGCTATCCGAGTTATGTTTAGGAAATATAGAATACACCGTCAAGTTTCCAAGGCGCACATCTTATGTCGACATGTCCATGATTCCTTACAACTGATGTGATCCACCCTAGGTGATCGGCTTTGGCTAAAGTCTTTAAGAATCGTGACTTTATTTACATGGATACCTAAACCCCTTATGGTACACATACGGGCCGACAGATCCTATCTTGCTTCACACTTGATTACTGAGTGCATCGGTCCACACCCAACGAACACCTAAAGGCCAGACCATGAAAGGTTTCTGACATACATGGCATCAAAGAGTGGAGGATCTCACATAAAATCAATGTTATCATATAGTCAAAGGATTATATATGCTACTCGGAGGAGATTCCTATTGATAGTGGTGTGTACTTCCAACTATTAGGAATCACCTATGAGTCATTCAGTATTCACTTCATCGAATACCCACATGTCTATACGAGTTTCCAAAACTCATGGTACATCAGGTTAAACCATTGGAACTCAGATTCCAATATACGCATGTGCTAATCTTATAGGTTATAGGAATTCGACCGTATTTAAAAACCGACGACTAAGAATATTTACTTTAAGAATAGTTTACACCTAGTGTCAAGACTATTCTAAGGTCGATGTCATTCTTAGCATATCTATACATCAATCTAATATGCATAATGACAATACCACTGATAATGTATGAAATGAAAAATGTAGTTATTTTGTTAATAAATAATAAAATATACAAATTGGATTGACACTCTAAGCACCAACTCCATCAATAATGTATTGTGATGCTTCTAGAGTGGGATTTGGATGTGTGTTGATGCAAAGAGGAAAAGTCATTGCCTATGCTTCTAGGCAACTAAAACCTTATGAACAAAATTATCCTAACCATGACTTGGAGATGGTAGCAATAATTTTCGCCTTGAAAATATGGCGACATATGGTGAAAGATTTGAGATTTTCACTGATCACAAAAATCTCAAATACATTCAGAGTCAAAAGGATCTTAATTTGAGACAAAGGCGATGGATTGAATTATTGAAAGATTATGATGATTCAATCCAGTATCATCCTGGTAAGGCTAATGTGGTAGCTGATGCCTTAAGCAGGAAATCCATGGGAAGTTTTTCTCATTTGTTAATTGAAAGGTGGCCACCAGTTAGACAAGTGTAGAAATGTATTTCAGATAGAGTAAGCCTTCAAGTAACAAATCAGGGGGCATTACTAGCTCAGATATAGGTCCAATCTACACTGGTGGATGAAATTAGAGCTGCTCAGGAAATAGACATGCAAACTCAACAAATTAGAGATAAATTAAAGCAAGGCATGGATGAGGAGTATTATGTAGACAATGAAAATCTTCTGAGAAAGAATGGCAGAATTATTGTTCCTCCAATTTCTGAGTTGAGAATCTCATTGTTAGAGAAAGCCCATGCCTTATCCTATACTATGCATCCCGAAATTACTAAGATATATCATGATCTAAAACATCTCTATTGGTGGTATGGTATAAAAAGAGATGTAGCGGAGATTGTTGCCAAATACCTTATTTGTCAGTGGGTTAAAACTGAGCATCAAAGGCCAGCTGGAAACTTTAAGGTTTGGTTGTCCCTGAATGAAAGTGGGAGAATATCATTATGGAATTTGTAGTTGGGCTTCCTCGTACCTCAAAAGGGTATGATTCTATTTGGGTGAATGTAGACAGATTGACGAAATGCGCACATTTTCTGCCCGTAAAGACTAATTATTCAGCAACTCAGCATGTCAGTCTGTATTTGGATAAGGTAGTATCATTGCATGGAATACCTGTCTCAATAATCTATGATCGAGGTTCTCAATTTACATCCAAGTTTTGGCAATCATTCCAAGAAGCCTTGGGTTCCCAGTTACATTTTAGTATGACGTTTCACCCTCAAATGGATGGACAATCAGAATGAACTATTCAAACTTTGGAGGATATGTTACGAGCTTGTGTGGTAGATTTTGAAGGTATTTGGGACCAACATTTGCCACTTATAGAGTTTTCCTATAACAATAGCTATCAGACAAGTATTCAGATGGATCCTTTTGAAGCCTTATATGGCCAGAAGTGTAGATCCCTAGTGGGGTGGTTCGAAACGGGAGAACAAAAGTTGCTTGGACCTGACTTGGTACAAGATGTGGTGGAAAAAAGGTGAAGTTGATTAGAGAAATGATGAAAATAGCTCAAAGTCGCCAGAAAGGTTATGCGGATTGCCGGAGAAAAGATTTGAAGTTTCAAGTAGGTGATTCGGTATCTTTAAAGGTATTTCATTTTAAAGAAGTTCTGAGATTTGGCAAAAGAGGTAAGCTTAGCCTTAGATATATTGGGCCGTTTCAAATACTTCGCAGAGTTGGAGGTAGAGCATATGAGTTAGCACTTCTACCTAGTATGGATAAGATACATCCGATGTTTCATGTGTCTATGCTACGAAAATACTTATACGATGAATATCATGTTTTAGAACCTCAGACATTGGATATCTGTCATGATCTATCCTGTTTGGAACAACCGGTAGCTATAGTGGACAAAGAGACGAGAAAGTTACGATTGAGGTGGATTCCCTCGGTTGAGGTGGTTTGGAAACACCACAAGGGGCAAGAGATGACTTGGGAGCTAGAAATAATTATCAAAGAGCAATATCCACATCTGTTTGTAGAAGAAGGTATGTACTATATTTCCAAGCATTTTGATTCGAGGACGAATCATTTTAAGGGAGGGAGAATTTGTAACGACTCGAACTTCATAACTCAATTTGAGTAGTAATTTAGTGACAAGGATTAAATTATTCCAAGAGGTAGCGAATAAATTTAGAGATGGCATAAAGGCCTGATTTTAGTCACAATGTTTATAATACTTGAGTTGAATGATTATGTTCGGTAAAGATTATAATAGTTGGATCAATACCATTATATTTAATACATGCTTATTTGTACCTAGACTTATGGACATTTGTTAACAAGGCTTGAAACCATTTGTCAAGCCTCATCAACAAATGTCCAACATGCATGTTTTTAGTATAAAAAAAAGAAACAAAAAAAAACAAAAGCTTCGATACACCTCACGTTTTCTCCTCTTCTTCCCTCTCTCATTCTTTAATCATCAAGCAAACCTATAGCCAAGCGTTTAGAAATTTCCTCGCCATTTTTACTCAAAATGAAGTATTCTAAAGCCATGTGCAAGCTTAGTAGTATGATAAAGGAGCATAAGGGACCCTATTTGTGGATGATTAATTGGTTTTAAGGTGAGAAAAGTTAAACCTATATATTGATTTGCTGAAATTTTGATGATTTTAAGTTTGAAAAGTGTTGGTAACTTGAGTTTGGTGATGTGTTTATGGTTGTTGAGTTGGAAAAGTTGAGGGTTGTGAAACCCTTAATTTGTGTAATCCATGAGTGTGAAATTGAAATATGGGTCCTGAAAACAGCCCCACAATGCGACGCCCAAGATTTTACGTCGCGACGCGTGAAATAGAGGAGGAAAATTATGGTTGTAGCTTGTATGGTGTTGAGGAAATGGTGTAGGAAGTGAAATTGAAAATCTGGGTCCTGGAAAAAGCCCCGCGTCCCATCGCCCAATCTCTTGCGTAGTGACACGTGAAACAAAGGAGGCATGTTGTTTTGTAATTTGCATGACGCATCGCGACTCCCAACCCTTGACGTCGCGACGCCCAAAACAAAGGATGGTTACTGGTTTCATTTTTAGATGCGCGTCGCAACGCCCAAAGGGCTGTACCGCAACGCGAGGCGCAATTCTAGGATTTATTTTTAATCATTCCGGTTTATTCCTAGGATGATGGGAGTACTCTAATGGCTTCGTATAAATATTTAAATATATGATAGGTCACATCATAAGAATAAATATAAAACATTGATTGCATGTACTTTTCCCATTTATTACAAGGAGAGTATAGTACTTATTTCAGAGTTTTTGAATCTGATTTTGGATATGATTTTGTAATTCATTTGAATTTAATTCAAATATTTATTTCTCTCGAGTTGAGACATATCATTTAAGCTTTTGATAAAGCTTGATTTCCGATAAATGCTTTCATGATGAAAATGATTTCAAAAGTATGATTTTGTGATTTTGGAGGCATGAAGGAAAAACCCACCTCAGATGTAACTTGATACAGATATGGAATTAACGGACATGATATTGATGGGTATCGATATTGATATCGGATATAGACGTGTGAACACAGGATAAAGGACTAGAGATGACAGATGCCTCTAGATCCTGGGTATTGGGCTAGTGGGATAGTGAGGCCCCTAGACCCGGATTTCAGAGACAGGATGGTGGCTCTGATAGCACAACTGTTTGTTGTCATAGTGGCTTGGGGGACTATACGTACAACCCCCCATAGCCACGGGATTATGTACAGATTGACCGATGATATTTCTGATGATGATACATTTGTTTTCTTAAACGATTTACAAAAGTTTTGAAAGGGAAAACTATGCTTTATGTTTTAAGAATTCTGAAATTTATTGCACTGATTATGAGTATTTCTAACACTGTTTGTTTTTTGATTTTATAGCTCCCCTCATTGAGTTCTTTAGGACTCACCCCTACACTCTCCAGATTTTGCAGGACTTTTCTATTAGTGATCCATGGGTGTATTTTGGGAGACATGGATTATGGACATGAGCAGCACTATAGTCACTAGTTTTATGGTTCATCATGTTTTGTCTACATTCACATAGAATGTAGTTTCATTAAAGTTTCTGTGATGTATAGCCTATGTATATATGTGTGGTTTTATCGCATCTGGATTGTGTACGTTTCATATATAATGCTTCACACAGTTAACCTATTTTGATATGAGGGTGCTTGAAAGAATGGTTGATTTCTGGTTTCAGTCAAAGGCTTAGGGGCAGTGGAAATCTGTCATCTACCGATAATATTCCCGGATTGGGGATGTTGCATAATTAAATTTAAAAAATTAGTGAGTAATTTTAAAAAATATTTATCACTTGCAATTTATATACTTAAAAGATGACAACCATGGTCGTAATGCAATCTGGTGCCTCCCGTATGCCTGACTATTTATGTTCATTTGATGGCGGAATGTCGTCGGTTACAAGAGGCCATTTCTGAACGTACACGAAAGTCAGGGACTCCCAATATATCTTCAAACTATTCCATAGTAGATCGTCTATGAAATATGGTTGCTTCCATTTCTACTTAATCTCGTCCAATATATCTTTGTATCGAACGACCTCATTCTTCTCCCATGCAGTATACATCATGGCATTAATTGCCTCATTTCACCAAAAGTATTTCTACAAAATAATTGAATTAACTTATAAATATTATATTTTAACTATAAATTTTTTATATTAAGTAATTAATTAAATTTCTAAATACCTTAAACTTTTTAAAATATAATTTCTTAGTCTTTGAGGGAACCTTATTCCAATAGATTCCCTCTGAAACCATTAATTCCTAAAAAATCTTACGCATCTCGCTTGCAAAAATATTGGATTGCTCAATCTGCCCACTGAAAATGAAAACGGGAAAACAAATGTAAAAAAATATACATATATTAAATAATAATAATAATATGTTCTTAGTGAATGAAACTTACTTTGACTCACGTAGAGTGAGTTGAAGTTGTTGCCCTGATCTAATACTGAATGTCGCTGATGCCATAATGATGGAATTACTTACAATATCTATCTTAGTATGGTGTTGCGATTTAATCGGATCCTGTGCAGATGGAATCTGATTAGGACCTGGTACTTGAGTCTGAGACTGCTCTGAGCTGGGGCCGGTCTCATTATCATGGGTCCCATTAGACCTACCAAATGTAGATCTACCCCCCACTGAGGAGACCTTAGTCGGTACCTCTAGCCATATCTGTAAGAATATAATCAGAACAAGAATGCATAAATTAATTTTAATCAAACTAACCATCTAGTAACATTAATATGATTACAATAGTTCATCAAAAAAATCGTTCGGGTTTTTTCTATCTTAACATTAAGTTTATTGAAGTAAACTTCAAACAAATCGTTCGAATTTTTTTACCTTATCGATTCCATACGGCATAGATAATATTTCATCTCCCCATTTTTTATTGGGATCCTCAGAACTTCCAATTGAGGAAAAATGAGATTGAGATGATTTTAAAGTAGTCATTTCACAGACTACCTTAAACTGTAGAAATATATTTTTAAAATTTTTATTTAATCTACTGAAATTTCGACAAAATCTTATCTATAATAATGATAATGCTGAGATTCATTTTACATAAAAAAGCACTTCAAATAAAACCTACATATCTATTGTACAACTGTAACATCCCTTTTCCCGGAGATTCTACCGGCAGGGGATAGGCCGACCTATCCTCCCGAGGCTCTGAATTTCTAACTATGATCAACAATACTAAACTCATCTCAAATAAAAACTCATGCATGAGACCATTGCCCAACTCAACAACATAAATGCATCTCAAATATTCATAATTGTGAACTCAATAAAAATACACTATATAACTCTATCATGGACACTTTAACATATTTTACACACAATCTTGACTATACAATAGTATGATATATGACTTTACTCTGACTCTAACTGAATCGTATTTCTGACTTGACCTAGTGGACTCAGACACCCTAGTGACAGCCATCAGTATCCATCATTTTGAGCTCGTCTTCTGAGTAACATGTAAAACAGAAACACTGTGAAGGGGGTTAGATCGTTTGAATGACCTAGTGAGTGGAGAATTTAAAACAGAACTGAAATACTTGATAAAACATTCATTGTTATGAAATTGAAAATATTTCTCGAAAACTGATTCTTTCTGAAAACTCTTTCTTCTTATCTGAAAACAATTCTCTTTATGTGAAATAATTCAGGAAATCTTTCTTTCTGTAAAACTGAATTCTCTTGAAAACCCTTTCATAAAACTTATCATTTCTGAAAATCATATCTCTGAAAATCAATCTCTGAAAAATGTGTCATTGAAAATATGCCTCTGAAAATCTAATGCATGGGGGTCATGTATTGATGTCCCCCCTATAGGTAAAAACTAGCAGCCTTGAGATGTTACGTCTCGCCGTCACCCAAGTTAATGAACTAGAGCCAGATGTGCTGATCCATGCTATCATTCTGACCCTGAATCTAGGGTTTAAGGGCGTTATGTCTCGAAACCCCATAGCCTTGAAATCTAGGATATAGGGGTGTTACATATCGCCGTCCCCTAGTCATGCTCTACATGTGCACATGTTATATCCGTCAATTCAATAAGTTACATCTGAGATGGGTTTTCCCCCCATGCCTCCAGAAATCAATAAAATCATGTCTTTGAGTCAAAATTTCACAAAATATTCTTATTCTTAAAACAAGTGGAAATAAACTTGGCTAAAGCCCTATGTGCCGAAAAATAAGTCTCAATTCAAGAACATATAAGTAAATATAACTTTGAAAAGAAAACATCCACTCATAGATTCAGAACTTGCTGGTGATGCCTTGCGACTGTGGCGAAACCGCATCTCCTGGTGATAATCTAGAATTAGCAAAATTCGTTAGTACCAAGGTTGCGAATTATATCCTTACTTAACAAAATTTATTCGCTATTATGATAAATCATCTTCACTATGTTTCTAACATTTTAGGGTGGTCTAACAATTTTTACTACGCTCGTTCGAGGATCTCACAAGCTACTTCCCTAAACTCTATATTCTTCCCTCTTTCCAGAAAATTTCAGTGCACTAACACCGAACTTGAAAATTCAGTACACTTAATCGAGGTTGAATTTAGGGCTTAAATTTTAATACAATACTCGATAATGTGTCTTTTTTATGTTGGCTTTTACGGATCATGATTTCAATTCCTAGAACTCAAGTTATAAATTTTTCTTTATGCTCTGTTCTGTTAACACAGAACCAGTGGACTACTGTAGTGCGACCAAGTTTACAAATTCGATGTGACTTCGTCTTAAGTCTAAAATTTATGAGTTTTGGATATGGTATTTGAAATCATGTCTAGTTCAATTAGAATTTTACGGTTTGGCAATTGGATGTCTAAAACACAAGTTATAAGCACATTACGAAGACTTTAGACTTGTCCAAGATGTCCCATAAACTGACTTCACTGCCTAACTTGCGAGTTTTTCCGCTCTTCCAATTTTATTCACCTTAGCTTTATTCTTCAGAGTTCCTAGTGTCTATAACATATGTTTCTTCATGTCAAATTTATCCGAATAATTATTTTGGTTCATTTGGACATTTCATCGAATACTTGGTGTGCGAAATGCCCAAATTCAACCAATTTTTCAGGTTTCAATTCCTTGACCATTTCCAATACATTATAAAATTTCAATCCATCTTGAATCTACCACTTGGCATGAAAAATGGTAGCCTTTAACAAGCAAAAATTGAGTAAAGAGAAACTCCTCCATTTTATTTCTTTCCTCACGTTTTTTGTCTTGAAAAAGATGAGTGAATATTGTCTTATTTATAGGCAAGGATTGATTTTTTTTTTGTAATGAGATGAGTGGTTAAGATTGTGCCACACTACCCAATTCTAGTCTACTCTCGAAATACATTGTACCATCCATTGTAATCATGATTTTTGACTAATTTATGATTCGAATTTGGAAAAATATCCAACGCAGAAGTTGTAAGTATCGGTCTTATCTTTTCGAAGATATAAAAGTTATAAAAATCGGAGATCATATGAAAAGGTTATAGCCTAAATATTATGGTATGTCCGTAATAGAACATCGAACAAATTTCGTATCAGAACTACAATTGATTTATCAAATGTTCGAAAGGTAATTCGCGAGCACATACACACTTGAACATGATTCATATAATAGATTATGCCACCAAAAACATAGTGGTCGTCATCAGAATTATTGGGGTGTTACATTTTCTCCCCCCTTAAATATGATTTATCCTCAAATCCTTTCTGAGGTGTAACTCTTAGGTATGTCTTGGTTTGAGGACATATGTGTCTCTGCTACTGTTATCCTCCTAATTTTCTTTCTGCTCTTTTGCTCAAGAACTCAGTACCATGACTTCTGGGAATCTCTTATCCTGGTACATTCTATTCGATTCTTATAACTGAAAGCTTAATCTCTGGGAGTGCCTTCTTCAACCCTTTTTTCTTGCGTGGAAACTAAGTCTGTAAAATATATCTTGTCCAGATAGATGTGTAAATACTTCATGAAATTTATCATTCGTGAAATTTATCTATCGCTTATTCTACACTTCATGACATCTCGAAAGATGTGTTAGAAGTACTCAATCTCTAGGGATCTGATCTTAGATTTTTATCAAACTGGTGCCCAAGAAATTATCTTTTCTTTAAAGATTTAATACTTCTTAAGACTTTTCAGATGGTCACTCATCTTATTATTGTATTCACCCAAGCACGCTCAACTTGTAAGGTCTTGACTGAATTTGATGCATAAATGCTAATATAGTCGTATCCACAACTACTCAAGTTGAATCATTAATCCTCAATAACAACACTTGGTCTATATGGGGGATTTATACCAATCTGGTCACTAAGAAGTATATTCGTGCCTAAGTCATACTGGTACCATGTGACCTTAATGAATATATATCTGAATTATTCTCAACTAGTGCCCTCACAACGCTAAAGATACTTGTGTCTCCTATAGTTAGGTTTCTTCATGTTATGCCTTAACTTTGGGATAAAAATATATAATAATAATCCCTATCACTATTAAAAATGATCGTATTTATACTTTTTTAGCTCCATATGCTCGATTTGATCTTAGAATTCATTCTCATTGTTTTAACTATTTAACTCTCTATTTGTCCTCGTTAAGCGTCAACTGCCTATCAGATCCGTTCTTCCAGTTCTCTTATCTCTGACTATATATGGGGCATAAGACCTCATAGTTCATGATCAAGCTCTTTCTATGCTCTAAGTTTACCATCATCGTTTTCTGATATCTCTTAACTCCAAGATATTGATCCTTGACATATCTCTGACGATCTTCTTTGGTAGGCTAACACTTATGGTATAAATCGTTGTCATGTCCATTATATGTATACTAGTGAAGAATATGTAATCAAAACTTGAAAGTAAATTGTATGTTCTTATTATTTTCGTCGACGATGATAATTTTATTTTTAATTAACGTCCATACTCAGTATCCTTGGTTCTTTTATATCACGCTCTCCATAATTTGTTTTAGTTCGTACTATGTCTTGTTCCTAACTAGGTTTATTGTGTGGGAAACTTATGACTTATACTCGTTACCTTCCTTTCATTTCCCATTTAATATAATTCCAGTCTTATTCCAATACTGAGAAACCTTACTGTTACACACTTCTGTCATTGCATATATAATATTCTTTCCTATCTTCGCCTTACCTCGACAGTTCCATCTCCAAACCTTTTACTTAAAGTTATTTTCGTCTTCTTTTCTGTTCTATTCTATACCTAAAACTTATGTCATCTATATCTTTGTCTTTTTATCCGAGGGGTATTATCTTTCAAAGGTTATTTGCCATACCGCATAGAGGATACTATAATACGTCATAGATTCACTTATTTCTGGGAATATAATCGGGACAGACATCGTGGTCCATAATTACTGTTGTTGTCTAATGAGGGTTGGGAGGGTGGGGATTGGTCTTGAAGTCTTTTTTGGTTGTAGTGGCCTCACTAGCCATGCGTGCCGCAGTTGCACATGCTATTCGTTTATAATCCTAGGATTCTCTTATTTACATATCTGATATTAGGCTCCCACACTTAGGTACTATTGCTAGGAATTACCTGAATTATCTCATTCAACTTTACTCATGATTCATTTCCAACTATTGGTCATACTACCATACTTTCTCTGTTATTATTCCTACTAATCTCAGTTTCTTAACCATCTTAAGTCATTACTTCCCTGGAAGCTCTACATCATCTTTGACAAGTTAGGGTACCACTATTAATACTTTGGTTCAGGTGCTATTCTTTTATTAGTTTTTTCCCTCTCTAGTACGTTGGGAAGATCTGTATATGTCGTATACCTTACATCTGAGGGTCGTTATATGCGTTGCTTACTCTGGTTCCTTACTCCTTTGAGTCTTTACCTTCTTGAAGGCCATCCTCTCTATAATAAGGTGGTTTATCACTTCTAGATTCGGCTAGACTTACTGTGAATTCAAATCACTCTATCTCATACATTATATTACTATCTTAAGGTTATTATCTAGGTTCTCTTAAATTTCCTGGTTTGACTATCATATTGTCCCGTTAGATATTCTTCTTTACTCGTACAAATCCTTATTGGGCTCTAAGTTGAGGGGTGACTATATGCATTTCATAGAGATATGAGAATACTCATTACTGTTATTTATCTAAGTTCAGTGATGGTCTGGTTAGGTGTCTATAAACTTACTGGAGTAGGGCTATGGGAAGAAGATTTATCATTCGTGTTGTTGGAATCCGCATCGACTTTTATATGCCTTAGTGTTCAATAACTTTTATCAACTATTCTGAGGCCTCCATATACATTACTGCCTTTAAGCCACATTATTTATGTTACTATACGTACTAAACTTCTTTGCTACTCATGTGTTCCTCTATATTATTTATTTCCATGACCTAACTCTTGGCTCTATGTTGTGATACTGAGACTAGTTGTTGATTATCCTCATAGAGTTCTGCTTTTGCTGTAGGCTTCAACTACGTTACCTAACTTATAATCTGTACCGATCCATTTTTTGCTAACTCTTGAATGTCTCCAACTCAATGAGTCAGTTTCTTACGTTCATATGGGTTTCTACTATGTTTGTGTAGGCACTGCATTTTTGCATATAAGTCCCGATTATGAACCTCGTATGGAGGCACTACCCTTTAAGTTATGGAAGTCGCGGGAAACTGACGTCGGAAGGGAAAAGTCAGAAATCAATACCTTGTTGGACTTAATTCGTTTGCTTAGCTTCAGGTTTGCTCGTTGGATCTCTGTTTTAAAATTCATCCTTGGCCCAAAACCCCTTCAACCTACACTAAGCAATACACCTAAGCCCACACACCACCAACTACACGCCCAAGCCCACCAACTAGCCATCCTACACGCCCATAAGCCTCCAAGCCACTAAATCCCTCCAAAATAATAATTAACAAATTAAACACATGTCGAAATCCAAACAAATCACCTTCCCGAATTAAAGAAATCAAATCAAATCACCTTCCCGAAATAAAGAAAGCAAATCAAATCCCATAAATCATTTTCCTAAACTAAAACAAATCATTTTCCTAAGTGAATAGACTTTTCCTTATGACACACTAATTAGAGATACCCCCCATAATTACATGACCTATTTCCTACCCGAATGAGGACAACCCCAACCCTCTCCGATAAAAAAACACCCAAACCAAGCTCTTAGACCCTGACATTCACTCCCAAAACCACTCGACAAATATAAACCCTAACAGCTCTCCTCTTCCGACTCCTCTCTTCACACCCATAGCCTTCCTCTCTCTCTCACTCGGTGACAAACCCTAATACAAACCTTAGCTCATTCATGGCAGTACAAACAAAAATAAAAATACAAACCCTAGTCGTTATCTCTCTCGGCCACTCTCTCATTACTCATTCAGTAGCCCACTCACTTCACGGTCACCAGCCCTCCGCAAACAGATGGCAAACAAAGCCTATAACCCTTCACAAATAACGCCCCCAGCCACGCACTAACGCCCCTTCAGCCAAACCCTAACACTCTCATGGAACCCTAGCTCACTTTCTTATCTCTCTCCACATGCAGAGCATTCACGTAAAATAGCAACAAGAAACAGCCCATCTTTCACACCAAAATAGCCTCCATTAGCCCTCATTCACGCACAAACACAACCAGAAACTGTCCTATATGCCGCACAAACACAACCAGAAACAGCCCTCAAATTCACGCCCAAACAGCACTAGAAAACTGCCCAGAAAATACCCCTCAAAACCACTAAAACTGCACCCCAAACTGCACTATATTACCACTGATACTGTACCCCAAACTGCACCTTATATTATCGAAAACAGTCCATGAAATCTGTCCAGCAATTACTGCAAACCAGCCCCTAAAAATTTTATCCTTTCACCAAAAATTCTGCCCAAAAAACTGCCTAAATAACCGCAAAAACAGCAAGCTAAAACAATCCATAATTACTACAAAAATAGTGACCAAAAACAGCAGCAAAACAGAGTAAACAGCAGCCTAAAACAGTGAGGCAACGAAGGAAAACAGCGAACCAGTAAATCGAAAAAGTTGCGGAGCATCAACCCTTCTGACAACCGCATAACGCACTTCCAAGAGGCGACTTAAGAGGTTAGACCAGAGGGCACCCTTTTATTTATTCCCGTTCATTCTTTTTATTATTTATTAGTAATTCTTCGCATGCGTATTGTTGATTTATGTATGTTGTGGCCATGGGATGAATGATTTTGTGCTATCTCTCGTGGTATATCGGATGGAAACCCGGACGTAAATTCAGTAGCCGAATCTGAATAGACGATAGTGCGGTCTGAACTCGGGATACAATTCCACGTACCGCTTGAGAGACGCACATATTTCGTTTCATCCAATCTTGTGTTTATATATTGTTTAGTTGTTTAGTATGTTATTTTTATACATGATTTAGTTGTTTAGCATATTATCTCCAAGTATGATTTAGTTATTTCTTTTGCATTAGGAACTTAATTATATCTCTTCTATGTTTATGTTTAGATTATTATTCATTTATATTGTCATGTTTATCAATTTAATGCGTTCATGAGATCGTGTGCTTGTCGTTACTTCGACTTACTTTTATGTATGCAAACTTAGATATAGGTTGTATGCAAACTTAGATGTAGGTTATTCTTGTGTATGTATGTTGCGTAGACTCGGTTATATTATTACATAAATCCTTTCATTACAAGTGGCATAAGTAAGAGACCATTCCGAACTCAACGGTTTGAGATATTCCCTTGCGAGGGGTGAGTGTGGCCTTAAATCATTTCCCAGTTCGCACTGGGTGGCGACTCCATTTTATTTCTCCGTTTTAGTCCCCCGCGGGCTACTCATTACTCCGGAATGGGCCGCGAGCCTGGAACAACGTCACCGATTTCTGTGTCCTACAGTCTGGCGACTCCACTGGGGATAGAGAATCGGCCCCGAAATAATGCATTGTAATGTTTGTGATTTTTGTTTTAGTTAACCGTGTCTACTGTGGGTTGAAGGGTGTTTAATCAAAAGCACTATTAGAGCTAAGTAATGGTTTGGTGTTTTCCTTCATTCACTACCTTTCTATAGCTGAAGGGAAAAGCTGTGAAGTCACCTAGGTAATCATTTACTCGAAGCTTATTGTGATGGACTAATTTGGATGACCTGTTGTTTATTCCTGTCACCAAGGCGATAAGAGCCTAAGAAGCTTGGGTATTTAAGAGAGTTCGCTCCACCTTCCTCTGGGGAATCTACAATAGGAAATCCATTTGACAGTCAGTCATGCATCATAACTCGTTGGCACGTACCTTAGCGTATAAAAAAGGTGCGCTCACTTGGTCGCTCGGACCATTGAGCGGGGAGACCTAGTTGTGGGAAATCCTTCGTCGACGTCTATACCCCTATAAACCCGCATATGAACCTTAGTTGTAGGGCCAATAGAAACCGTTCCTTTATATTTATGTTTGGGACCACCGACATTTGGATTCAGTTGGACTTTTTGTCATGAGGTATGGGCTTGTTGGGCCATTTAAACTGGGACGAGTCCGTGCTTTCTGAAAATTGGGCCAAAAACTTCTAAAATATCGACGGGCCACTTTATGTTTGGGCCCCGTATCATTTGAAGTCATTTAGCCATGTTATCGCAAAAGTGTAAACCTGTTGGGCCTTTTTCAACCGGGACAAGTTTGCACCGCGCAATAGTGTGGTTGAATGCTTTGGAATGATAATGTGCCGACTTATATATTCCATGCATCGCACGCATACATGCTAACATGCGGTTTTAAAAGACACCATAGATACCCGTTGGGTTAGGGAAGAAGGAAGACTCATCAAAAGGCCACTAGCCAACATGAGCGAATTAGTTAACGAGGGATCTTGTATAGATCAGCTGGAAACTAGTCTCACTAAGATTACTGAACAGTTGCAAGCTTTGACCACCGTTGTGGCCAATATGGCTGTGCCCCATGCTGGGGGAGGCTTTGAGAATGAGAGGCGTGATGACCCTCCGAACAAGTTGAATGATGATATCCCTGTCTTCGATGATGACATGGCTGAGTATGCCGCGGGAAGGATAGCTGGGTCTCAGGCCGAATTGCAGAAACTCCGGAATCAGGTAGAGTCAGTTACCCGCAAGCTGAAGGGTAAACATGAGGATTTTCTAGACAATGAGGCGATGAATTTTGAGGAGCAACTGCCGGCCCAATTCAAGATGCCTGACATAGCCAAGTTCAATGGGAACGGAGATCCGAGGGTCCATCTCCAACAGTATATCTCTGTGATGAGTTCAGTGGGTCTGTAGAAGCGTCAGGTTTAGAAGATGTTTGGGGTGTCGCTTGAGGGGGCACCTGTTGTATGGATCACGACCTTGAGATGAAAGTCAAAGATGATTGGAGGGCATTGGCAGAGGCCTTTCTGAATTAGTATGTCACAGATTTGAAGATCGACTTGTCGCTTCACGACTTGGAGAATACCAAACAAAAGCTGGAGGAGAGCTTCAAAGATTATGTAGATCACTGGAGAAGTCAGCTTCTAAAGATGCAAACTCGGCCCTCGGAGAAGTATCAGATCAAAATGATCAGCAAGGGCACCAAGCCCTCTATTTATGGCAAGCTGAGGAGGATAACCTCTATGATTACTGATTTTTGATAGTTGAGGGAGATTGTCATGGACATTGAGGAAGAAGCAATTAGAAAGGACATGATAGCCATTTAGAAGTTAGATTCTTAGTATGTAGGTTTGAAGGGAGCAATCTACAAGAGACAGGTGAATGGCATCCAACTGAAGTGCTTAAGGAAGGAAGAGGCTTAGAAAGTAATGGAAGAAGTACACGCCGGAGTATGTGGACTGCACATGAACGGATTGAACTTGTCTCGAAAGATAGTGAGACAAGGTTTCTACTGGTCGACCATGGAAGCTAACTGTGCGAAGCTGGTAAAGCATTGTCATGATTGCCAAGCACATGGTAACTTGAACCATTTGCCTCACACAGAGTTGCACGGGCTGTCAAAGCCATGGCCTTTCCTAGCATTGGGAATCGATATGATCGGAGAAATTCGACCACACGCATCGAATGGACATCGTTTCATAGTAGTGGCAATAGACTACTTTTCAAAATGTATGGAAGCCGAGTCATTTTGTAACATCATAGCAAAGCAGATGGCAAAGTTCATAGCTCAGAACCTCATATGTCGATATGGGATGCCGCATCACGTAGTAACAGACAACGGAGTCTAGTTTCAAGGACAAACAAAAGCAATGCTACATAGGTATGGGATAAGACATCATAAATCGTCACCTTACTGACCATAAGCGAATGGGGCAGTCGAGGCAGCCAATAAGACGATAAAGAAGATGTTAGCCAAAATGATGGAGAACTACAAAGATTGGGCTGACAAACTACCGTACGCCATGTGGGGATACAGAACTTCTGTGAGAACAGTAACGGAAGCCACGCCTTAATCTATGGTCTATGGCATGGAAGCAGTATTGCCAGTAGAAGTTGAGATACAGTCCATGCGGGTATTAGCAGAAGCATAGTTACCTAAACAAGAATGGGCCTCGCAAAGATTTGAACAGTTAACACTGCTAGATGAGAAGAGGATGAAGTCCGTACAACATATGCAGTTATACCAGAAGAGGTTGGCTCGAGCGTTCAACAAAAATGTGCATCCTACTAAGATCAGAAAGGGTGATCTGGTACTCAAGCAGTCAAAGACGTCGACGATAGACCCGAGAGGAAAGTTCAGACCCAACTGGGAAGGACCCTACATAGTCCAGAAAGTAATGGGAAATGGGGCAGTGAGACTGTCAGATTTGGAAGTGAACGAGTTCACCGAGCCGATCAACGTGGATAAATTGAAGCAATATTTTGCCAGAGGGAGAGAAGACCGAGCGATCACCAAGAGGACTGGCGGAAGACCTAACCCAACGTAATAGGAAATTCATTCATGCATGCATGCATACACGTAACGTACTTGCATTCTTTTGTTGTGTTTGTTCTATTTTGTATTCACAGGTTTCAAAGAAGAAAAAGAGAAAGCGGCAAATGCAAGCCAACCAGAAGCAGCAATAGTACAGTGTCAGTAGTTTTCACGAATGAATCACAGGGTTGAGGCCCACATCAGTATCAGTTTCGAGAATGAATCCCAAGGTTGAGGCCCGCATCAGTATCAGTTTCGGAAATGAATCCCAAGGTTGAGACCCACATTAGTATAAGTCAGAAATGAATCCCAGGGTTGAGGCCCACATCAGTATCAGTCGGAAATGAATCCCACGGTTGAGGCCCACATCATTGTCAGTTTTGGGAATGGATCCCAGGGTTGAGGTGTTGGGTTTCTATTAGGTCCCAAGGATCAAATCAAGAAAGAAAAATATATGTGAGAATACTCAAAGAAGTTGCGGAATACTTACAATGATCTGTTGAGCGATGCGATGAACACAAAACTTCTCCAAGCTCCCTTGAAGCTCTCGGCATTTGCAGGTTTTTGTGCTCCTCCATTCGGCCATGGATGATCCACCAAGCTCCAAACTCGTGATGTGTATTCCAAGCCCACATGTGGGTTTCTCTATCACATTCGCAAGACTCCTAAAGCGTGCTAGCACTCCGGAAATTTTGCCGCAAAATTTCCCTTTGCTTCTCCTTCATTCTCGGCTTTGACAGAAAAGAAGGAAGAAGAATTGCCCTTTGGGCGTGAGAAGAAAAGAGTGAGAGAGAGGAAGTTGGTTTGTGTATGCCATACACTTATTTGATTTTCCAAAAAACAAATAAAGATATACCAATTTTTCTTTCAAAAAGTCAAAGCATTAAAGCCACAACCACTTCCATCACTATTCACATCACTCATGACAAGTTGTCAAATCACTCAAAGTGACTAGACCTCACATCAATTGATTGACTAGTGATTTGACGCTTGATGTGACTTGTGGGCCGCACTTGAATTCGAAATACGAGTGCGCCCGCAAACACTCCCGGGCTCGGGTTCGCTAATTCCAAATTAACGAATTTTCCGTTGCGACGTAATTAAATAATTATGCCTAGCAAAATCATTATTCACGTCGCTAACGAATTAATTCTAAATTAACTCGTTCGCCTGAATTAAATTCTAAATTTAATTCCGCGTCGAAATCCAATTTCATATAATATATCGAATATATTATTTTATCGATTAATTCCAAATTAATCATTTTCTCTCTTTAATTAATATTTTATCCCAGATAAAATATCTCCGCAATTAATCCCAGATTAATTTTATCTCTCATCTAATTAATCCCAGATTAATAAAGTGCGAGTCATACGTCATCGGTGAATCTTCGGGAAGCGACCCATGAGATCCCCGGATATGTTGACAGTAAATCCGGTCGTCGGACTATCCAAACACGTAATTACCTAGTACTACATTTTTACCGATTTACAAGACATGGTTGGCTTCTAGCAAAGCATCATGCCTACCCAATTCTCCAGAAATATTCTTACTGGGATATGAGATCTATATCAGGCGTAGTATACGTAGTATTGCGTATTTCGATCCAGTATCGGATGTCACGTGCAAGGCCTGGGGCTGGAAATGTGTCTGCCCCGTACGAAACACATATCGGATCTCTGGTAACTAGTCTCTATAATCGGATAAACATGACCTAGTCATAATATCCCGATAGTTACAGCATATAAGAGAACGAGTTTCCTATCCTACGTGATCATCATCTCCACTATGACTGTAGTGATACTTCCATCTCGACATCACACCCAATACACTACGATTCCCAATATACCCAGAAGAGGCGTACACAGAACCTGTTAAAGCCCTGGATGACCAAAACCAAAGTACATTAATTGTCGCAAGTATTAGCGGTGCAAGTCTCAGGTTAAGACCAAATACACCTACCATGATTCGGATTTCCATAGACACATAGTCATACTACCATTGGAATTCCGAGGGGTCTATCCAGAGCGAAGCTGTTTCCGTACCATCGGTAAACACAACCTCCTATTACACTTTCATGAGTATCCTATACCCAAATATATGATAACTATGCCGTTATGCTCCCATAACACGCACAAGTGCAATACTAGTCTATTCCTCATTATCGATGTCCAGTCTCGATAATACTATAACTAGGGATATTTAATGATTAAACCTTCGTGGATTGATACTGTCTCATATCTTATCAATCTGGAACTAATCATATGGACCTTCTATCATTTATACATCTTGGTGATCTTATCACAAATGATAAAAGAGAAATTTCCTTTGTCACATAGTTAATTTGTAGAATAACACCATGATCTGTACAAATAGTGATGCTATGGGCCATAACTGTCCAACAATCTCCCACTTGGCACATAGCCAATCACTCAAGTGTCCTACACCCGAACTATATACGGTTCACTCAAACTTCTGCTGAAGAAAGGCTTTCGTCAGCGGATTTGTATAATTATCATCTGATGCGATTTATTCGATCATCACATCGCCACGATGTATGATCCGAACGAATCAGATGAATATTTGAAGTATATATCTAGATCATTGATAAGACCATTAATTCTTTAGCCTGCGCTGTAGCCTAGCTCAACTGCTAACATAACTATATCTAATCTAATTAGATTATTATCAATCCAGAAGGCTTCTATTGCTGCCTCAGCTGCAACAATATTCCGCTTTTTTTGTTTATTCGGTAACAATATCTTACTTGGAAGATTTCCAACTCATTGTTCTATTATTCAAACTGTTTAGTACCGTTGTTACGACTTATAGTCATTTATATCGGTCAGGAAACTTGCAGTAGTGAACCCAGTCACTTCAAGTTCTCCATCTCCATAGTATAAGACAACATCCTTAGTTCCTCTAAGATACTCAAGGATGTTCTTAACATCAATCCAATGACTATCACTTGGATTGGCCTGATTGTGACTCCATATTCTCAAAGCATATGAGGCACCAGGTCGCGTACATTTATTTCAATGTACTAGTTCTCAGAGAGTACTAACAACTTTTAAATCTATCCCAGTAGATCTTTATTCCTAGAATAAAGGTTGTTTCTCCCAAGAATTCTACGGAGAATTTTCATGAAAGCCAAGCTTTCACCGATTTTATTATGGGAATATCATTTCCAAGAAATGACATGTCATTATTACACAGGACATTCACTGTCAGTGCGCTCCCACTAACCTTCTTATATACACAAGAATCATTTTCATTTTTGAATTAAATCATATACCATTATGATTACATCAAAACGATAATTCCAAGAACGCAATGCTTGCTTCAATCCATCAATGGATCGAATAACTTGCAAACCTTGTTTGCTCGTTTTAGTATGACAAAACCGTTAGGATGCTGTAAACATCCTCGGAAAGGTTTTCGTTAAGGAAAGCGGTTTTGGCATTCAGCTGTCATATTTCATAAATGAAACATGCAGCATTAGCAAGCATTATCCAAATGGATTTAACAATGGCAACTGGTAAAAGTTTTCGTCGTAATCGACACAATATTGATAACGATACCTTTTCGCTATAAACCCAGCTTAGTACGTTGGTATGTTGCCTTCCATGTATGTCTTCCTTGAAGACTTAATAGTACCAGTAGGCACAATGCCTTTCGGGACAACTAGTATCCAAACTTGGTTGGTTATACATGGAATCCATTTCGGACATCATGGCACTTTGCCATAATAGGGAGTCGATACCTTGTATCACTTCTTCATACGTAGTCAGTTCATATTCCTCAATAAGATTGACATCTTTATGAGGTGAGATCAGAAACCCATACCCCAGGTTGTTTTCTGACTGTCTCCGACTTACGTGGTTCTTGTGTATTCGAAGATTATTGGTATAGTTTCATCCTTGATGAACTATTTGTGTTCCATTAAGGAATCGGTGCCTGGAACAGTATTACTCCGATTTTCATCGAGTTTTACTTTCCTCCCACTTACCACTGCATATCGGTATTCCTCTTAGGAAAATCGCACGGCGAGCAACAATTACATTGTTCTCTAGTGAGTTGTATAAGTACTATACTTTGGTTTCCCTAGGATAACCTACAACTTAGGCACTTATCCGATTTGGGTTTTAGTTTGGTATCATCCAAACATATTACTAGCATACCCAAATCTTCAGGAATAAGAAAACCCGGTTTCTTTCCTGTTCATATCTAATATGAAATCTGTCAAACAGATTTTTATGGAACCTTATTCTAAATAAGTTTTGCACTGTTAATGCGTATCCTTTGAAGGAAATGGTAGCTCAGAGCTACTCATGATTAACCTTATAATGTCCAACATAATTTGGTTTCTCTGTTCGGACACAACGTCAAATTGACGTGTTCCGGGAGGAGTCCTCTTTGAAAGAATACTATACTCTTTCAAGTATTTAAGAAACTTATTGCTTAAGTATTTTCATCATGGTCTAACCGTGATGGTTTAATACTTTAGCCGATCTGTTTGTCTACTTCGTGTCGAAACTTTCTGAAAGTTTTCGATTTGTGTTTCTAAGGAAACACATCACCATAACGCGATGCCACATCCGTAAAGGTCACGAAACATTCATATCCACCTCTAGCCTAGCTAGACATGGGCCCACTTACATCACAATGAACGAGGGCTAACAGATCGGTGACATTTTCACTTTTACCAAGTAAAGGTGTTATAGGCACTTTGCCTAATAAACTAGATTCGTAGACATTATTTGAATAGAATCAAATTTTTCCTAGTACCAACTCTTCGAAAGTGTGGATATACGAGTCTTGTTTAATTGTGTCCCAGACAACAATGCCACAATTAAGTTTCAACTGATTTACTCAGTTTGAGCTATTTGTTTGTCATATTATATGCTTGAGATTTATTTATATTCAAAATATAAATACTGTTTTTCACATCTAATGTGTTTATCTCAATATCATCTTTATAAAATAAAACACTTTAGTGTTCTAGAATATAAAGGTATACCCGTAACGGGTTAAACCCTGATATAGAGATAATGTTTCTAGTCAAACTAGTTACATTGTAACAGTTTCCTAATTTAAGTACATACCCTAAGGGTAGTTCCTAAACTTAGGTATCTACGGTTAAAATAGTGACTTTCGTCCCGTTCTCTATTCGCAGATTTATCTCAACTGAAGTCAGTATCCTGCTTATCAGCAGATTCTGCACACCATTACATATTTATGTACCACATTTAGTATCTAAAATCCAATTTTAATACTAGTAGCGAACATGTTTATAACAAACATATTTGAAGTCAGAGCCTTGCCCGTCTTCATTTCCTTCATGTCTGCCTTGTCCATACGGCAGTCACGCTTCAGTGACCCCGTTTGCCACAATTTAGGCAGACATCTTGAGATATGTCCTATGTCTTCCAAGAAGACTATAATGATTTTGCCTTTGCCCATTTTCCACACTCCAGAAGCCTTTGGCCAAGCCTTGGCCTTCTGGGACGTCGAAGTAAGACGCTCCTTGCACTTCTTGCCTTATTGCAAACTTTGGCTTTGTCTCATTGAGTATAGCCTTTAACTCTCCAAGAGTTTTCTATTGCAATTTAGTACTTCTAAGATCTAAAAATAGATCTATGAAGATCCTTCAATTTCATTTTCATACTATAAGGATCTAATCCTTAGTTCTGAATAAGAAATTAAGGAGTCTACTTGGCAAGCTTATTGGATTAAGCACTAAAGTTATCATCACATGAAATATCATGTTCTACTATTTGCTTAACTCCAGGCTTAGGCCTAAGATGTTATTTTATCAAATAAAGTAACTTCTTAGTTTTCAGGACTATCCTGAAGTATTATTCCCAATTTGAAAAATTAAAGTCGTTTAAATACATTTTCACCCAGGATTATGTTTTAAACACTAATCTTTCAATTTATCTTGATTCTAATAGTCTAACTATTTAATCAACGATTTTAGGTACTATTTATTATAATGATTACTATAGTCCAACTATATAATCAACTATAATTTAATAGGTTAAATCAATTATATTGATTACTATAATCCAATTATAAAATCAACTATTAATTGAAATAGTTTGAATACAGTCCAACTGTTTTATTAAAACAACGATTAATTATTAGTCCAACTAATATATTAATTTATTGACGAAATATTTGAAATGAGCGCGTATGGCAAGTAACTAAACGAATATTGCAAATTTAATACTTGCCTCCCACTATTTTTCGGCGAGCCTCTAACCCTCTGTTGAGTACTCGGGAAATCTTGTTTCCTAGTGGGCTAGGATCCCGTTAAATAACACACAATCTTGACTTTGACCAACAAATTGTATGATAATTAACTAGGTAGATCTCTAAGATCAATTGGATCCCATCCAATTCCTAGATCCAGTAGGTGGACATCCAAGTCCGAAACATATATCTTATATATCCCAATATATCCAATATATTTCCTAACCTTTTTCCTCTGAATCAACTAAGCCTTGGCTTTGGCACAACAAACTTAGTGATCCCAGTTAAGCGGAACCCATTGACCTTGGAAAGCTTCGTAATCAATGTCGATGGACAAGAAGTGATCTTGACTTTGGCCAACAAATCACAACTTGGACAAGACACCGATATGGAACAAAGCCTTCATGATTCAATCACATCCTCGACGGACAAAGGTCTTGACTTTGGCCAACAAACCAATGCCAGTCTTGGATCTTGAGCAAGAATCACTCAATGTAAGGAAAAACGCTTAATATGATGTTCAGGGTTTTTCGCGGGCAATTGGCAACCAATTAATTATCTTTGTTAAGGTCTCATCATCATACACCCTTAAACATGCATTCTAAACACATAATAGGGCGCATATAAATAAAATAATAATGATATGCGGATGGATATTTAACACATTGTTCCTAGAACAAATCTCTCCATTTCCTCTCTCAAGCTACACAAGTATTACTTCTACCCGATTACATAACACTTCTAAAGAAACCTCATTTACATTGAGGGGAATAGGTGAGAAGAGAAATACAAAGAGTAAGGAGGTAATAGGCTGGACACGCAGGTCCAATTAATAAATTCTAAATTTATTACAACAATTTCCAAAATTACCCTCACCCATCTAATATCCATCCGATATACATTATTCATGCATCGCAACCATGTATTAACACAAGCATGTTTTCAATCAATCTAATCCAATTAATTAATCTGAATTTAATGACCATCCAATGTTCAAACAACGATTTGATTTTACGCGAGTCCGACTCATTTTACGAATAAGTACTCAAAGTACGAATTCTTGAATTAAATTAAACTACAACATTAAATCCTATTTAATTTGCATTTAATACTAATTCATTTATTTAATTCCAAATTAAATATTACACTTTATTAACGAACCTTTACGACTTAGATTCTAAATCTAATCGTTACGGGTCTCAAAGCCCGATTAACATCCAATGTCAATTTAATTTAAAGTCCAATGGGCTTTTAATTAATTTCTAAGGCATGGACTTTTGGTCAATATGGGTCAAACCCAAAAACCAAAGCCCATTTAAGGAATCACCCTTATTTGCCAAGAAACCTGATGAGTGGTAAATCTATCACTATTTCCCACTCATTTAACCTAATATTTTGTATAGTTTCTTGAGTTTTGTGAATATTTTGATGTGTTTTGTGTTATTTTTCAGATAAATAAAGTTGGGAAAGCATTGGAAGCAATTTGGGGCCAAAATAGAGAAAAATTGACAAAATGGCAATTCAGTAAATTGTCCGCGTCGCGACGCCAAGACCTTCAGCGTCGCGACACCTAACGTGCACCGAACAGTGATAACATGCGCCGGGTCCACAAATCAGAATCTGAGAAAAGTTTGACTTTGCTAACGTGCGCCGTGCCACGTGTCACCATCACAGCCGATTTGCTAACATGAGCCGTGCTATGTGTCAGCATCCTACGGTGCCGACAGTCATCATCGCCACGTGTCACTCCACGTCATTGCCACATCATCAGCCACATCACTAGGTTGACCAAGTTAAACTGCCACCTCACCGCCATGTCATCATCAGCCAATCATGAAGTGCCACGTGTCGCAATCCTACGGTGCCGACAGTCTCTTTCCCACGTGTCGCCACATCACCGCCACGTCAGCGCCACGTTAGCATCAATCATTGAGTATCTAATCCTTATCTGACACGTGGCGGATAGGAATCTCATCGACCAATCAGAAGCCGCCACGTGTCACAATAATTGAAGCCCAACCACCTCGCCACATGTCACCTTATCAGCTTATCCAGAATCTGCAAACCGACGAACCAGAGCGTGCCACATCGACAGAAGCTGGCGTAGCGACGCCAAAGGCCCTGGCGTTGCGACGCTGGAACTCCACCGAGGCCTATAAATAGAGCTTCAAATTTCAGTTTTAGATGCACCACTCTCTCTCATCTCTTTGATGTAATGAGAGAGTTTCTCTCTCTACTTTCTTTTAATTTTTAGTTTTTTAGTTTTTTAGTTTTGTAATTAATTTTAATTACGTTTTGTAATAATAATAATTTACTTGTTTTTTACTTTTTACAGTTTTTACTATTTACCATGAGGAGGTAACTTCCCCAGCTAGGGTGAAAGGTAATTCTTTTACTATTGCTATTTAGATTAATCTCCCTTAAAAATAATATATTCACTATTTAAAATTTGACTTAAAAAGGATACCGCTATATTGGTCGGTTGGTAATTTAATTTTAATCTGGTTTAAACCTGACTAATCAAGGATACCGCCAGATTGGTCGGTTGGTAATTTAATTTTGGTTCCGCCTTTATGGCTGGTTGGACTTAATTTGACTTAATCAGGATACCGCCAGATTGGTCGGTTGGTAATATTATCACAAGTTTATATATTATATTATGGGAGATATCTAAATTAGTAGTAGTAAAAGTAATTCCTTTTACCTTAGCATTTTATTTTATTGTAATTTACTTTTCAGTATTTACTTTACCGCATTTTTACTTTATGTCTTTTATTTTCAAGTTTTTACTAGCCCTAGTTATGTGTTGTAACTAAATTAGTTATCTGGGGTTGTGATGACTTTTAATATCACCGTTTTATAAGGGGTTAGATTATAGCTTGGGTAATATAAAGATTTATTTATTGAGTCTTAATCTTAATGCTTTTTCATTAACTGGCCATTAATAAAATTGATCTGGTAAATCTAAAATGAACTAGACATAGGGATTTTAGGTTTCAGCCTTAGACTCAATAGCCCACGATCTTCCTTGAGGATAGATAACCCTTTAATAGATTTCCTTACAGGATAGGAATATACCTGTCGGGCGGGGGTAGCCATAATTGGAACTTAAACTTAATGAATCCAGATAATTTGGTTGACATAGACATATGGTTCAATTGGGTTAAACTGGGTATTTGTGTTTGACCATCGACAGAGGCTTACACATAATTTAGTGTTCCAGGTTAATAAATCAATATATTACCCAACTTTAAGATAACCACTTCATCTTTAAAATGATATTGGAAGAAATCACAACCCTATATAGTTTTTAATATTGAATTTTCTTAAAACCTATTTTCGACAATTTTATTTACTTGCTTTTAAATTTAGAATCGTCACCATTTCAAATCAATCAATCAACCTGTTAGATACTAGTAATCATTTGACCTATAAAATTAATAGATTAGATATTAATTCCTCGTGGGATCGATATTTTTATACTACTTGAACGATACGTGCGCTTGCGTTATACGTGTGTGTTTACGCCGGTCAAAACCAATTGAGGCCTATTAGGCCCAATTAAAATTAAAGGTCCATTAAGTCATAATTGGACTTTATGGAAATGGGTTTGGGCCCAATTGGATCCAACCAATTTAGCCTAAACCTAACTTGGTACAACCAAGCCTATTAGGCCCAATTACAACTTTTAAGGCCCAATTCCAAAATAAGCCCAATTAATTTAATTTAAAAATTCCCAATTGCATAATCAAATTAATTAAAGTGTATACCATATTTAAATACCCAAATTAATATTTCCAAAACACAAATTTGTACAATTAATTATGCTCATTATCATCAACACATGTCCAACACATTTGAATCAAAAAATCATATCATTTCATGCTTCTATGTTCACGGTAATTTGGGGTTTTTGATGTCCGGTTCCGATTTCAATTCAATTGAATCCTAAATCAACATTTCCCAAGTCATTTCAACTCATCCAATGAATCAAACAACAAAAATCACAATGACATCTAGGGTTCATCCAATTCGGACAAGCCTAAGATTTGGGCAAAAATTGATCCAATCAACTTTTCATGAAATTGATCATATCCAACTTCAATTACACATCATTCAAGCATACTCAATCAAACAATTTCATCAAATCATGCTCAAATTGATTTTACCCAATTTTAACCCTAAATCAATTTTCACGCTCAATTAGGCTCTGATACCATTGTTGGGTTTCTATTAGGTCCCAAGGATCAAATAAAACAAGAAAAATATATGTGAGAATACTCAAAGAAGTTGCGGAATACTTACAATGATCGGTTGAGCGATGCGATGAACATAAAACTTCTCCAAGCTCCCTTGAAGCTCTCGGCATTTGCAGGTTTTTGTGCTCCTCCATTCGGCCATGGATGATCCACCAAGCTCCAAACTTGTGATGTGTATTCCAAACCCACAGGTGGGTTTCCCTATCACCTTCGCAAGACTCCTAAAGCGTGCTAGAACTCCGGAAATTTTGCCGCAAAATTTCCCTTTGCTTCTCCTTCATTCTCGGCTTTGACAGAAAAGAAGGAAGAAGAATTGCCCCTTGGGCGTGAGAAGGAAAGAGTGAGAGGGATGAAGTTGGTTTGTGTATGCCATACACTTATTTGATTTTCCGAAAAACAAATAAAGATATACCAATTTTGCTTTCAAAAAGTCAAAGCATTAAAGCCACTACCACTTCCATCACTATTCACATCACTCATGACAAGTTGTCAAATCACTCAAAGTGACTAGACATCACATCAATTGATTGACTAATGATTTGACGCTTGATGTGACTTGTGGGCCGCACTTGAATTCGAAATGCCAGTGCACCCGCAAACACTCCCGGGCTCGGGTTCGCTAATTACAAATTAACGAATTTTCCGTTACGACGTAATTAAATAATTATGCCTAGTAAAATCATTATTCACGTCGCTAACGAATTAATTCTAAATTAACTCGTTCGCCTGAATTAAATTCTAAATTTAATTCCGCGTCGAAATCCAATTTCGTATAATATATCGAATATATTATTTTATCGATTAATTCCAAACTAATCGTTTTCTCTCATTAATTAATATTTTATCCCAGATAAAATATCTCAGCAATTAATCCCAGATTAATTTTATCTCTCATCTAATTAATCCCAGATTAATAAAGTGTGAGTCATACGTCATCGGTGAATCTTCACGAAGCGACCCATGAGATCCCCGGATATGTTGGCAGTAAATCCGGTCGTCGGACTATCCGAACATGTAAGTACCTAGTACTACGTTTTTGCCGATTTACAAGATATGTTTGGCTTCTAGCAAAGCATCATGCCTACCCAATTCTCCAGAAATATTCTTACTGGAATATTTAATCTATATCAGGCGTAGTATACGGAATATTACGTATTTCGATCCAGTATCGGATGTCACGTGCAAGGCCTGGGGCTGGAAATGTGTCTGCCCCGTACGAAGCACATATCGGATCTCTGGTAACTAGTCTCTATAATCGGATAAACATGACCTAGTCATAATATCCCGATAGCTGCAGCATATAAGAGAACGAGTTCCGTATCCTATGTGATCATCATCTCCACTATGACTGGAGTGATACTTCCATCTCGACATCACACCCACTACACTACGATAATATACCCAGAATATGCGTACACAGAACCTGTTAAAGCCCTGGATGACCAAAACCAAAGTACATTGATTGTCGTAAGTATTAGCGGTGCAAGTCTCAGGTTAAGACCAAATACACCTACCCTGATTCGGACTTCCATAGACACATAGTCATACTACCAATGGAATTCCGAGGGGTATATCAAGAGAGAAGCTATTTCTATACCATCGGTAAACACAACCTTCTATTACACTTGTATGAGTATCCTATACCCAAATATATGAGAACTATGCCGTTATGCTCCCATACCACGCACAAGTGCAATACTAGTCTATTCCGTATTATCGATGTCCAGTCTCAATAATACTACGACTAGGGATATTTAATGATTAAACCTTCGTGGATTGATACTGTCTTATATCTTATCAATCCGGAACTAATCATATGGACCTTCTATCATTTATACATCTTGGTGATCTAATCACAAATGATAAAATAGCAATTTCCTTTGTCACATATTTAATTTGTACAAAAACACCATGATCTGTACAAATAGTGATGCTTTGGGCCATAACTGTCCAACATGATGCCCACATTATAAGTAGTTGAAAGGAAGAATTCCAGTCAAGTGAAAAAAAAACGAGAGAGAGAAAAATCCTTGATGGTTAGACATATGTCCGGTGATGAGATTGTTTGCTGTAGGGTGAAACCTTGGAAACGATAAGTGCAAGATATGCTCTTATCCGGTATTTTGAGTGATTGATCTCGGCTAGACTCGCGGGCACTTAATTACAGGATCTTAGCAGTAGAAGCCTGTGTAGTCGGCAAGATGACTAGTTGAAGAGATTGCGGATCAGTGAATGACCGTTTGCTTAGATGTCCATCCTAGTTTACTTGTGTTACGATATATGATATGGTTGGAAATAAAGAAAAAGTCTCTCAAGAGGAAAAATAAACCACCTATAACAGATAAGCGTGAAGCTACCCATGGGCGAGTATTAGGACCACCATGAGGAGAAATGCTACCTTAAAGGGTATGTGTGTTGAAAAAAAAAAGAGAAAATAAAAGAAAAAAAGAAGTTCAAAATGAAAAGGAAAACAGAAAGACACAAGATAAAAGAAGAAAACCATATCATATTGAGTACGAGGAAGTAATCACAGAGTATGATCAAGACATCTCGGTTGGTTAGACCCACTGATCCAATTCTTCGAAACAAAATCATCGAGTTGGCTTACTTAAGGATTAAGCTGCGAAAGAACCTTGGCACACACACACACTTGGAGTCTAGTTCAGATCATTTATTCAAACGGTCGGATTTGAATTGTATCAAGTACTTTGAAGGTTCCCTGGTTTCGACACGAAACATCATTGATGATGAAAATATGTTTAGCTATCGGGATTATCTCGTGAGAGGTAATATAGTGTGTTGGTATGTAACATCACATTAGGAGATCTACCTTGACCGAATGAAAGCAGCAAAGAATAGAAGAATGAACCGAGACTGGGGGCGACTGTTGGACAGTTATGGCCCATAGCATCACTATTTGTACAGATCATGGTGTTGTTGTACAAATTAACTATGTGACAAAGGAAATTGCTCTTCTATCATTTGTAATTAGATAACCAAGATTTAAAAATGATAGAAGGTCCATATGATTAGTTCCAGATTGAGATGATATGAGAAAATATCAATCCACGAAGGTTTAATCATTAAATATCCCTAGTCGTAGTATTATCGAGATTGGACATCGATAATGCGGAATAGACTAATATTACACTTGTGCGCGTTGTGGGATCATAACGACATAGTTCTCATATATTTGGGTATATGATACTCATGCAAGTGTAGTAGGAGGTTGTGTTTTAGCGATGGTACGAAAAACAGCTTCGCTCTGGATAGACCCCTCGGAATTCCATTGGTAGTATGACTATGTGTCTATGGAAGTCCGAATCAGGGTAGGTGTATTTGGTCTTAACCTGAGACTTGCACCGCTAATACTTGCGACAATCAATGTACTTTGGTTTTGGTCATCCACGGCTTTAACCGGTTCTGCGTATGCCTCTTCTGGGTATATTTAGAATCGTAGTGTATTGGGTGTGATGTCAAGATGGAAGTATCACTTCAGTCATAGTGGAGATGATGATCACGTAGGATATGTAACTGGTTCTCTTATGTACTGCAGTCATCGGGATAAAATGACTAGGTCATGTTAGATCCGATATGTGCTTCGTACGGGGCAGACACATTTCCAGCCCCAGGCCTTGCACGTGACATCCGATACTGGATCGAAATACACAATACTACGTATGCTACATTTGATATAGATCACATATTCCAGTAAGAATATTTCTGGAGAATTAGGTAGGCATGATGCTTTGCTAGAAGCCAACCATGTCTTGTAAATCGGTAAAAACATAGTACTAGGTACGTACGTGTTCGGATAGTCCGACGACCGGATTTACTGCCAACATATCCGGGGATCTCATGGGTCGTTTCCCGAAGATTCACCGATGACGTATGACTCACACTTTATTAATATGGGATTAATTAGATGAGAGAGAAAATTAATATGGGATTAATTACAGAGATATTTTATCTGGGATAAAATATTAATTAAAGAGAGAGAACGATTAATTTGGAATTAATCGATAAAATAATATATTCGATATATTATACGAAATTGGATTTCGACGCGGAAATAAAATTAGATTTTAATTCGGGCGAACGAGTTAATTTAGAATTAATTTTCTAGCAACGTGAATAGTGATTTTGCTAGGCATAATTATTTAATTACGTCGCAACAGAAAATTCGTTAATTTGGAATTAGCGAACCCGAGCCCGGGAGTGTTTGCGGGCGCACTCGCATTGTGAATTAAAGTGCGGCCCACAAGTCACATCATGCGTCAAATCATTAGTCACTTTAATTGATGTGATGTCTAGTCACTTAGAGTGATTTGACAACTTGTCATGAGTGATTGATGGTGGTGGTTGGATGAATTAAAAGCTATTTACCATTTATTTGATTTTTGGTGTTTGACTTTTGATTTAGTGTATTAGATACACAATCCACAAAACCAACACACTCTCTCCATTCACTTTCCTCTCTCTCTCTCGGCTTAGGCCATTTTTCTTCTCCTTTTACTGCAAAAACCGTGAGCAAGGAGAATGAAGAATGTGATTTTTGAGGCAAAAATTACCAAGTGCTAGCACACATTCAGGGTCTTGCGAAGGTGATAGGGAAACCGACTTGTGAGCTTGGAATCACCATTCGAAATCTTGGAGCTTGGAGATGGCCAAATTTTTGGAGGATAAAAATAGCCCACTGCCGTGAGCCACCTTGGAGGAAAGCTTGAATTTTTTTTGTTCGTCGCATTGCTCAACCGATCATTGTAAGTATTCCACAACTTCTTTGAGTATTCGCACATATGTTTCTTGCTTGAATTGATCATTGGGACCTAATAGAAACCCAACAACGACTAGTCTACCCTTTCTCATACAGCATAGTTTGGGAATGAACCATCACATCAGCAATGCCTCAGGGATGAGGTTCAGTATGCCGGGACTGGCACTCTGGGGATGGAGCATGGGACGAGGCCCACATCAGTACCAGTTTTGGGGATGAGTCCCAGGGTCGAGGCCCACATCAGCAGTTTAGGATGCGTCCCGGGGTCGAGGCCGACATCGGCAGTTTGGGATGCGTCCCAGGGTCGAGGCCCACATCAGCAGTTTTGGATACATCCTAGGGTCGAGGCCCACATCATCAGTTTGGGATGCATCCTAGGGTCGAGGCCCACATCAGCAGTTTGGGATGCGTCCCAGGGTCGAGGCCCACATCAGCTTTTTGGGATACGTCCCAAGGTCGAGGCCCACACATCAGTTGCAGTTTTGGTATGCATCCCAGGGTCGAGGCCCACTGCATCATCAGTTTTGAGATGCGTCCCAGGGTCGAGGCCCACATATCAGTTGCAGTTTTGGGATACGTCCCAGGGTCGAGGCCCACACATCAGTTGCAGTTTTGGTATGCGTCCCAGGGTCGAGGCCCACACAACAGTTTGGGATGCGTCCCAGGGTCGAGGCCCACACATCATCAGCAGTTTTTAGGATGCGTCCCAAGGTCGAGGCCCACACATCATCAATAGTTTTTGGGATGCGTCCCAGGGTTGAGGCCCACAACTTATCAGCACAGTTTGGGAACAAAGCCAACACTCGGTGGTTCAGGAACAAAGCCCAGGGGTCGAAGCACCTCGCCACCATATCAGTTTAGTTCGGTAATGATTCCTAGAGATCACATCATCTTTTAGGGATGAACCTCAGTGGTCACAACACCTCACCACCAGATCAACTCAGTTCGAAGCAACAGGCAAGTCAGGCGGCAGCTGGCAACCCAGGTAAGTGAAAATTCACTGCATAACTTTGATAGAATTGTCATTTTCACACACTATATAAGTCCCATCAAAGTGGGGGCGATTGTAGGCACTGTATTTTTGCATATAAGTCCCGATGATGAGCCTCGTATGGAGGCACTACCCTTTAAGTTGCGGAAGTCGTGGGAAACGAATGTCGGAAGGGAAAAGTCAGAAATCAATACCTTGTTGGACTTAATTTGTTTTCTTAGCTTCAGGTTTGCTCATTGGATATCTGTTTTAAAATTCATCCTTGGCCCAAAACCCCTTCAACCTACACTTAGCCATACACCTCAGCCCACACATCACCAACCACACGCCCAAGCCCACCAACTAGCCATCCTACACGCCCATAAGCCTCCAAGCCACTAAATCCCTCCAAAATAATAATTAACACATTAAACACATGTCGAAATCCAAACAAATCACCTTCCCGAATTAAAGAAATCAAATCAAATCACCTTCCCGAATTAAAGAAAGCAAATCAAATCCCATAAATCCTTTTCCTAAACTAAAACAAAACACTTTCCTAAGTGAATAGACTTTTCCTTATGACACACTAATTAGAGATACCCCCCATAATTACATGACCTCTTTCCTACCCGAATGAGGACAACCCCAACCCACTCCTATAAAAAGATACCCAAACCAAACTCTTAGACCCCTGGCATTCATTCTCAAAATCACTCGAAAAATATAAACCCTAACAGCTCTCCTCTTCCGAATCCTCTCTTCACACCTATACCCTTCCTCTCTCTCTCACTCGGTGACAAACCCTAATACAAGCCTTAGCTCATTCACCGTAGTACAAACAAAAATAAAAATACAAACCCTAGTCGTTATCTCTCTCGGCCACTCTCTCATTCACTCATTCAGTAGCCCACTCACTTCACGGTCACCAGCCCTCCGCAAACAGATAGCAAACAAAGCCTATAACCCTTCACAGATAACGCCCCCAGCCACGCACTAACGCCCCCCTTAGCCAAACCCTAACACTCTTATGGAACCTTAACTCCCTCTCTCATCTCTCTCCACATGCAGAGCATTCACGCAAAATATCAACAAGAAACAGCCCCTCCTTCACGCCAAAAACAGCCTCCATTAACCCTCCTTCACGCACAAACACAACCAGAAACTGTCCTCTATTTCCGCACAAACACAACCAGAAACAGCCCTCAAATTCACACCCAAACAGCCCCAAACTGCACTCGAAATCTGCCCAGAAAATACCCTCAAAACCACTGAAATTGTACCCCAAACTGCACTGTATTACCACCAAACCTCACCCCAAACTGCACCTTATATTACCAAAAATAGTCCATAAAATCTGTCCAGCAATTACCGCAAACCGGCCCCTGAAAATTGCATCCTTTCACCAAAAATTCTGCCCAAAAAACTGCCCAAATAACCACAAAAATAGCAAGCTAAAACAGTCCCTAATTACCGTAAAAATAGTGACAAAAAATAGCAGCAAAACTGAGTAAACATCATCCTAAAACAGCGAGGCAACGAAGGAAAACAACGAACCAGTAAATCGAAAAAGTTGTGGAGCATCAACCCTTCCGACAACCGCATAACGCACTTCCAAGAGGCGACTTAAGATGTTAGACCAGAGGGCACCCTTTTATTTATTCCCGTTCATTCTTTTTATTATTTATTAGTAATTCTTCGCATGCTTATTGTTGATTTATGTATGTTGTGGACATGGGATGAATGATTTTGTGCTATCTCTCGTGGTATATCAGATGGAAACCCGGACGTAAATTCCGTAGCCGAATCTGAATGGACGGTAGTGCGGTCTGAACTCGGGATACAATTTCACGTACCGCTTGAGAGACGCACATATTTCGTTTCATCCAATCTTGTGTTTATCTATTGTTTAGTTGTTTAGTATGTTATTTTTATGCATGATTTAGTTGTTTAGCATATTATCTCCAAGTATGATTTAGTTATTTCTTTCGCATTAGGAAATTAATTATATCTCTTCTATGTTTATGTTTAGATTATTATTCATTTATATTGTCATGTTTATCAATTTAATGCGTTCATGAGATTGTGTGCTTGTCGTTACTTCGACTTACTTTTATGCATGCAAACTTAGATATAGGTTGTATGCGAACTTAGATATAGGTTTTACTTTTATGTATGCGAACTTAGATGTAGGTTATTCTTGTGTATGTATGTTGAGTAGACTCGGTTATATTATTACATAAATCCATTCATTACAAGTGGCATAAGTAAGAGACCATTCCGAACCCAATGGTTTGAGGTCTTCCCTTGCGAGGGGTTAGTGTGGCCTTAAATCATTTCTCAGTTCACACTGGGTGGCGACTCCATTTTATTTCTCCGGTTTAGTCCCCCGCGAGCTACTCCGTACTCCTGACCGGGCCATGAGCCTGGAACAGCGTCGCTGATTTCTGTGTCCTACAGTTTGGTCTATTTTATGTACTTTTACTAGTACTGGAAGCCTCATGCTGACTTGCCTAGATTATTGAATCCTATTGGGTTTTCTCCTTTCTGACTTCAGAAACTTCCTTGGACCTTTTCTAGATGATCTATCTCTCAGTGTTTTATGTCTCTGTCTTAGGATATTCCATCATCGGGCTTCCTTACGGTTATTTTTGTCTATGCTAGTTAATGATGGGGTAAGAATTTCACATTTTAATGGGTGTCGACGTTCTCATTCCGGTATTCTTTGTCCTGGTAGAGTCTATTACTTTTGTTGGATAGTATGAGATAGAATCCGTCAGGACAGTTTCCCAAATCTGTATCACTGAGAGGTAAAAATCTAGGTAGATCGGGACTTTATCTATATCAGATTCCTTGGTTAAGACAACTGATCCTCTTTTTCTTACGACCTTCATCTTATTTGCTTACGAGCCTGGGTTTGGGTGTCTAGAATCCCTACAACCTTTTTGGTATTTCAAGTCTATTAGGAGTTTCCACAACTAAATCAAACTTCTTGCTTCTTTTATCTTTCTGACTATTCTTTACTATTCGGGTAACTTGTTATCTACACGAGGTACTCAAAGGCTATCAGATCTACTTGAAAGAATTTTCTGAGGAGGGAATGGATCTTACCATGGTCTACCTGATATTTTATTCTTGTTCAAGCTTACTATATTCTCCTTACTACTATGAGTTCTGGCACTTTCTTTATTGTCTCATTCTGTATCTTTACCTCTTTTTCCCTCTGGTTGCCTTAAACATCTATACATCATTCCTTACTTTTCTTATAGCTTTCTCTGTCTCTTTTTACTCCCCTGAGTGAATATTCTTAGTACCTTACTATCAATTTTCATAGCATGTTCTGAACTTCTGGTAATAAACCAGGATGATTAAATAAGGATTTTGAACTAAGACAAGGATTTGCAGTTGCTTTTACTAAGAAGAAAATTCAGATACCTTTGGGAATTCTTACTAACCTTTCTATAGAACTTGAGGGCGTACTCGATGATCAGATACTGGAGAAGTAGTACCTCATATATGGGTATCCCAGGCAAACAGTGTATACAAGATCTCAGCACTCTACCCACTATAGTCACAGACTCCCTAAACCATGCTCCGATACCATCTTTCTAACATCCCTTTCTCGGAGATGCTACTAGCAGAGGATAGGCCGATTTATCCCCGTGAGCTTCTGACTTTCTGACTAACTCATCTCAAATAAAAAATCATGCATGGGACCATTGCCCAACTCAACAATATAAGATGCATCCTAAATATTCATAATTGTGAACTCAATAACAACACACTATATAACTCTGTCATAGACACTTTAACATATTTTACACACAATCTTGACTATACAATTGTCTGATAAATGACTTTACTCTGACTCTGACTGAACCGTATTTATGACATGACCTGGCGGACTGAGACACCCTAATGACTGCCATCGGTATCCATCCTCTCGAACTCATCCTTCGGGTAACCTGTAAAAGAGAAACACTGGGATTGGGATGGGGGATCTAGATCGTTTGAAAGACCTAGTGAGTGGACAATTTAAAACTGAACCGACATACTTGATAAAACGTTCACTGTTATGAAATCAAAAATATTTCTAGAAAATTGATTTTTTCTGAAAACTATTTCTTATCCGAAAACAATTCTCTTTATGTTAAACTTTTCTGGAAATCTTTCTTTCTGTAAAATTGAATTCTCTTGAAAACCCTTTCATAAAACTTATCATTTCTGAAAATCATATCTCTGAAAATCAGTCTCTGAAAAATGTGTCATTGAAAATATGTCTTTGAAAATCTGGCGCATGGGGGCCTTACTTATCGTTGTCCCCCTATATGCCTAAACTAGTGGTCTTGGGGCGTTACGTCTCGCGGTCCCCCATGCCACTAAACTAGAGCATGACATGTTGATCCATGCTATCATCTTGACCCTGAATCTAGGGTCTAGGGGCGTTACATCTCGCAGTCCCCCTAGCTATGAAATCTAGGATCTATGGGTGTTATGTATCGCCGTCCCCCTAGTCTTACTCTACCTGTGCACATGTTATATCTGTCAATTCAATAAGTTACATCTGAGGTAGGTTTTTCCCTCATGCCTCCGGAAATCAATAAAATCATGTCTTTGAGTCAAAACTTCTCAAAATATTCTTATTTATAAAACAACTAGAAATAAAATTAGCTAACGCCCTATGTGCGGAAAAATAAGGCTCAATTCAAGAACATATAAGTAAATAAAACTTGGAAAAGAAAACATCCACTCATAGATTCGGAACTTGCTTGTGACGCCTTGCAACGGTGGCAGAACCGCATCTCCTGGTGATAATTTAGAATTAGCAAAATTCGTTAGTACCAAGGTTGCGACTTATATACTTACTTAACAAAATTTATTTGCTATTTATGATATCTCATCCTTGCTATGTTACTAATATTTTAGGATGTTCTAATAATTTTTACTACGCTCATTCGTGTTAGGTTTCTATTAGGTCCCAAGGATCAAATCAAGCAATGAAATACATATGTGAATACTCGTAAAAGCATGGCGGAATCATACTTACAACGATCGGCTTTTGCGACGCGAGGAACAACAAAACTTCAAGCTTTAACTCCAAGAGGCTCTCGGCTTTAGCTCCATTTTTGCTCCTCCATTTTCGGTCCAAGCTTCAAGCTTTCGAATGGTGATTCCGAGCTCAAGAGTCGGTTTCCCTATCACCTTCGCAAGACCCTTAAAGCATGCTAGCACTCCGGAAATTTTGCCGCAAAATTTCCTTATCACTTCCTATAGTTGACGGCAAAACCAGAAAATAGAAGAAGAAAATGCCCCTTGGGCGTGAGAGAGGAGAGAATGAGAGAGATATGTGTTAGTTTTTGGTTGTTGGAGATTTGTGTATCTAATACACAAATTCAACTTTCAAAAAGTCAAAGGCATTTAAGCCTACAACCACCACCATCAACTTCCATCAGATCACTCAAAGTGACAAGTGATTTGACGCTTAATATGACTAGTGGTTTGACGCTTGATGTGACTTGTGGGCCGCACTTAAATTCGTAATGCGAGTGCGCCCGTAAAAACTCCTGGTCTCGGGTTCGCTAATGCCAAATTAACGAATTTTTTGTTGCGACGTAATTAAATAATTATGCCTAGCAAAATTACTATTCACGTCGCTAACGAATTAATTCTAAATTAACTCGTTCGCCTGAATTAAAATCTAATTTCAATTTCGCGTCGAAATCCAATTTCGTTTAATATATCGAATATATTATTTTATCGATTAATTCCAAATTAATCGTTTTCTCTATTTAATTAATATTTTATCCCAGATAAAATATCTCTGCAATTAATCCCATATTAATTTTCTCTCTCTTATATCATGCATCATCGGTGAATCTTCGGGAAGTGACCCATGAGATCCCCGGATATGTTGGCAGTAAATCCGGTCGTCGGACTATCCAAACACGTAAGTACCTAGTACTACGTTTTTTACTGATTTACAAGACATGGTTGGCTTCTAGCAAAGCATCATGCCTACCCAATTCACTAGAAATATTCTTACTGGAATATGTGATCTATATCAGGCGTAGTATACGTAGTATTGCGTATTTCGATCCAGTATCGGATGTCACGTGCAAGGCCTGGGGCTGGAAATGTGTCTGCCCCGTACGAAGCACATATCGGATCTCTGGTAACTAGTCTCTATAATCGGATAAACATGACCTAGTTATAATATCCCGATAGCTGCAGCATATAAGAGAACGAGTTCCGTATCCTACGTGATCATCATCTCCACTACGACTGAAGTGATACTTCCATCTCGACATCACACCCAATACACTACGATTCTCAATATACCCAGAAGAGGCGTACACAGAACCTTCTAAAGCCCTGGATGACCTAAACCAAAGCGTATTGATTGTCGCAAGTATTAGTGGTGCAAGTCTTAGGTTAAGACCAAATACACCTACCCTGATTCGGACTTCCATAGACACATAGTCATACTACTAATGGAATCCCGAGGGGTCTATCTAGAGCGAAGCTGTTTTTCATACCAACGGTAAAACACAACCTCCTACTACACTTGCATGAGTATCCTATACCCGAATATATGAGAACTATGCCGTTATGCTCCCACAACGCGCACAAGTGTAATACTAGTCTATTCCGCATTATCGATGTCCAATCTCGATAATACTACGACTAGGGATATTTTATGATTAAACCTTCATGGATTGATATTGTCTCATATCTTATCAATCCGGAACTAATCATATGGACCTTCTATCAATTATATATCTTGATGATCTAATCACAAATGATATAAGAGCAATTTCCTTTGTCACATAGTTAATTTGTACAAAACCAGCATGATCTGTACAAATAGTGATGCTATGAGTCATAACTGTTGGAGTTTCTAGGTCCATAGGATCGAATAATAAACATGAAACAAGTGCGAATACTAATCGAGAAAGTCGCGGAATACTCACATTGATCGGTTGAGCGACGCTTTGACGAACAAAAAATAAATTCTGCTCACTGGTTTTGGCGTCTGCAGTCCACTGCAACAGCTCACTGGTTTGCGCCCATTGGAGGTCCTCGAACAAGCTCCAAGCTTCGTCGAATGATTCCCAGCTCATGGATAGACTTCCCTATCACCTTCGCATGTCTCTCGGAGTGCTAGCTCTCTTGATTTTTGCCGCAAAAACCAAGCACTTTGCTTCCCTTTTCCTTCACTGCTCACGACAGTTCACTGCCTGAACCAGAAGAAAATAAGCCCTCTTGGGCGTGAGAGATGAAGAGAGTTGAGGAGAGAGAGAGATAAAATGTGTTATTTATTTTGTAAGCAAAAATTGGTAATATAATTTCCAAAACCAATACCAAATTTTTCCCTCCAAAACCAAAGCCTTAAATGCCAACCACACACATCAACTCACATCAACTTCCATCAATCAGTGAATTGTGACTGGCGTCAATCACTCAAAGTGAAAGACATCCATCACTTGATTGACGGATGATGTGACGCTAGATGTGACTAGCAATTTGACGCTTGATTTGACGTGCCGCACTCGAATTTGAAATGCGAATGCGCTCGCAAATAATCTCGGGCTCGGGTTCGCTAATTCCAAATTAACAAACTTTTCGTTGCGTCGTAATTAAATCTAATTTAATTAAATAATCATGCCAAGCAAAATTACTATTCACGTCGCTAACGAATTAATTCTAAATTAATTCGTTCGCCCGAATTAAAATCTAATTCTAATTCCGCGTCGAAATCCAATTTCGTTTAATATATCGAATATATTAATTTACCGATTAATTCCAAATTAATCGTTCTCTCTCTTAATCGATATTTTATCCCAGATAAAATATCTCCGCAATTAATCCCAGATTAATTTTCTCTCTCATCCTTAATTAATCCCAGATTAATATAAAGTGCGATTCATACGTCATCAGTGAATCTTTGGGAAGCGACCCATGAGATCCCCAGATATGTTGGCAGTAAAATCGGTCGTCGGACTATCCGAACACGTAAGTACCTCGTACTACGTTTATACAGATTTACAAGACAAGGTTGGCTTCTACCAAAGCGCCATGCCTCCCCAATTCTCCGGAAATATCCTTACAGGAATAAAGGATCTGTATCAAGCGTAGTATACCGTAGTATTGCGTATTTCTGTCCAGTATCAGATGATCACATGCAAGGCCTGGGGCTGGTACAGTGTTTGCCCCGTACGATGCATATGTCGGATAACTAGCAACTAGTCTCTTTAAAATCGGATAATCATGACCAAGTCACATTATCCCGACGGTTGCAACCTTTATAGAGAACCAGTTCTGTATCCCTGCGTGATCATCAACTCCATATGAATGGAGATATACTTCCATCTTGACATCACACCCAACATAATACGATTCTCGATATACCCAGAATTGGCGTACACAGAAACCGGTTAAAGCCCTGGATGACCTCAACCAAAGTATATTGATTGTCGTATGCATTAGCGGTGCAAGTCTCAGGTTAAGACCAAATACACCTACCCTGATTTCAGACTTTCATAGACACGTAGTCATACTACCAATGGAATTCCGAGGGGGTCTATCCAGAGCGAAGCTATTTCCCGTACCATCGGTGAAACACAACCTCCTATTACACTTGCATGAGTATCCTATACCCAAATATACGAGAACTATGCCGTTGTGCCCTCACAACGCGCACAAGTGTAATACTAGTCTTTTACGCATTTATCGATTTCCAATCTCGACAATGCTCTGACTAGGGATATTTAATGATTTATCCTTCGTGGAATGATTCTGTCTCATATCATTCTCAGTCCAGGAACAAATCATAGGGACCTCTCATCATTTATATATCGAGGTGATCTAATCACAAATGATAAGAGTGCAATATCCTTTGTCACATAGTTAATTTGTACAACAACACCGTGATCTGTACAAATAGTGACGCTATGGGTCATAATTGTCCAATAATCTCCCACTTGGCCTATAGCCAGTCACTCGAGTGTCTAACACCCGAACTATGTACGGTTTGGCTCAATTGCTGAGAAGGGACTTTCGTTAGCGGATTTTCATGATTATCGTCTGATGCGATTTATTCGATCATTACATCGCCACGATGTATGATCCGAACGAACCAGATGATTATCGAAGTATTTATCTGGATCGTTGATGAGACCATAAATTCTTTAGCATGTGCTGCAGCCTAGCTCAGCTGCTAAAAGAACTATATCTAATCTAATTAGATATTAATCGACCCCAGAAGGCTTCTATTGCTGCTTCAGCTGCAGCAATAACCCGCATTTGTTGTTTATTTGGTAACAGTATCTTGCTTGGAAGATTTCCAGCTCACTGTACCGTTATTCAAATTGTATAGTACCGTTTGTGACTTTTAGTCGTCTTATCGATTTAGGAAATTTGCAAAAGTGATCCCAGTCACTTCAAGTTCTCCTTCTCTAGAATCCAGTGACTATCACTTGCATTGGCCTGTTTGTGAATATATATGCTCAAAGCATATTAGACACCAGGTCGCGTACATTTTTCAATTTACGATTTCTCAGAGAGTTTCTCGAAAGGCAAGCTTTCGCTGATTGTTTATGGGAATATCATTTCCAAGAAATGATGTATTATCATTATTTATTTAGGACAGCTACTGTCAGTGCGCTCCCACTAACCCTCTTATATACACAAGAATCATTTCGTTTTAAATGAAATCATAAACAATTATGATTACATCAAAACGACAATTCCAAGAATCTAATGCTTGATTCAATCCAAACATGGATCGAATAACCTGAAAACCTTGTTTGCTTGTTATGGTACGACAAAACCGACAGGATGTTATAAACATCCTCCAAAATGTTTCCTTTTTAGGAAAGCGATTTTCCCGTCGAGCTGCCACATTTCAAAATGAAATATGCAGCATTAGCAAGCATTATCCAAATGGATTTACCGTGCAATAGTTAAAAGGTTGAATCGAAATCAACATAATATTGATAACGATACCTTTCCGCTAAAAGCCTAGCTTTATACGTTGGTATGTTGCCATCCATGTATGTCTTCCTTGAAGACTTATATAGTACCAATAGGCACAACGCTTTGCGGTATATCAACTAGTATCCAAACATAGTTGACATACATGGAATCCATTTTGGACTCATGACACTTTGTCATAATAGGGAGTCGATACCTTGTATCACTACCTCATACGTAGTCAGTTGGTATACCTCAAAAGATAGACATCTTTACGAGGTGAGATCAGTAACCTATACCCCAGGTTTATTTTCTGACTCTCTCCGACTTACGCGGTTCTTGTGTATTCGAAGATTAATAGTATAGTTACATCATTGATGAACTATATGTGTTCCATTAGGAATCCGTGCCTGGAATAGTATTACTCCGATTTTCATCGAGTTTTACTATCCTCCCACTTACCACTGCATATCGGTATTCCTCTCAGGAAAAACGCATGGCGAGCAACAATCTAATTGTTCTCTTGTGAGATGTATAAGTACTATATTTATAGTATCCCTAGGATAACCTACAATTGGCACTTATCCAATTTGGGTTTTAGTTTGGTATCATCCAAACATATGCCTAGCATACCCAAATGTTCAGGAATGAGAAACCCGGTTTCTTTCCTGTTCATATCTAATATGAAATCTGTCAAACAGATTTTAATGGAACCTTATTCTAAATAAGTTCCTGCACTGTTTAAGCTTATCCGTTTAAGGAAATGGTAGCTCAAAGCCACTAATGATTAGCCTTATCATGTCTAACACAATTCGGTTAATCCGTTCGGACACACCGCCAGAATGACGTGTTCCGGGAGGAGTCCTCATTGAAAGAATACTATACTCTTTCAAGTATTTAAGAAACTTATTGCTTAAGTATTTTCATTACGGTCTCACCGTGACGGTATAATACTATAGTCGATCTGTTTGTCTATTTCGTGTCGAAACTTAAATGTTTCCGATTTGTGTTCTTCAAAAGAAACACATAACCATAACGTGATGCCACATCCGTAAAGGTCACGAAATATTCATATCCACATCTAGCCTAGCTAGACATGGGCCCACTTGTTTCACTATGAACTAGGGCTAACAGATCAGTGGCATTTGCACATTTACCAAGTAAATAGTATTTTAGGCACTTTGCCCAATAAACTAGATTCGTAGACTTTATTTGATTGGAATCAAATTAGTCCTAGTACCCACTATTCAAAAGTGTGGATATACGATTCTTGTTTGATTGTGTCCTAGACAACGATGCCACAATTAAGTCTCTTCTGATCAAATCAGTTTGAGCTATTTGTTTGTCATGTTATATATTTGAGATTTATTTATATTCAAAATATAAATTATGTTATTCACATCTAATGTGTTTATATCAATATCATATTTATATAATGAAACATTTTAGTGTTCTAGAATATAAAGGTTCACCCGCAGCGGGTTAAACACTGATATGGAGATAATGTATCTAGTCAAACTAGTTACATTATAACAGTTTCCAAATTTAGGTACACACCCGAGGGTAGTTCCTAAACTTAGGTATCTACGGTTAAAACAGTGACTTTCGTCCCGTTTCCAATCCGCAGATTAAATCTCAATTGAGGTCAGTATCTCGCTCATAGCAGATTCTGAACATCAATATATATATATATATATATATATATATATATATCACACTAAGTATCTAAAATCTAATTTTAATACTAGTAGTGAATATATTTATGACAAACATATTTGAAGTCAGAGCCTTGCTCGTTCTTCAATTCCTTCATGTTTGCTTTGTCCAAACGGCAGTCACGCTTCCGCTATCCCGTTTGCCATATTTAAGCAGACATTTTGGGATATGTCCTTTATCTTCCCAGAAGACTATAATGATTTTGCCTTTGCCAGTTTCAACACTCCGGAAGCCTTTGGCCAAGCCTTGGCCTTCTAGAATATCGAAATAAGGTGTGCCTTGCGCTACTTGCCTAGTTGCAAACTTTGACTTTATCTCATTGAGAATAGTCATTAATTCTCCAAGAATTATTTTTTTGCAATTTTAGTACTTCTAAAATCCAAAGATAGATTTATGAAGATCCCATAATTTCTTTATCATACTTTAAGGATTTAATCCTTAGTTCTGATTCAGAAATTAAGGAGTCTACTGCGACAAGATTAATAGATTAAGCACTTAAGTTGTCATCACATAATCTTCCAAAGATCATGCTCCACTAATTGCTTAACTCCGGGCATTAGGCTTAATTTATTATTTTATCAAATAAAATAACTTATTATTTTCCAGGACCATCCTGAAAATTTATTCCCAATTTTGAAAATTAAAGCATTTAATTACATTTTCCCTAGGATTATGTATTAAACGTCAATCTTTCAACTTTATCTTGACTTTAATAGTCCAACTATTTAATCAATGATTAAGGTACCATTAATTATAATGATTATTGTAGTCCAACTATTTTAATCAACTATAATTAATTAAATCAAATATATTGATTATTATAATCCAATTATATAATCTAATATAAATGAATTGTTTGAATATAGTCAAACTATTTGTAAAACAACAATTTAAATATTAGTCCAACTAACATTTAATACGTTTTGACGAGTGATATTTGTTTGAGCGCGTATAGCGAGTAATTGAACGAATATTGCAAATTCAATTCTAACCCTCTGTCGAGTACTCGGGAAACCGCGTTTCCTAGTGGGCTAGGATCCCATTAAATATCACACAATCTTGACTTTGGCCAACAAATTGTATGATAATTAACTAGGTAGATCTCTAAGATCGATTGGATCCAATCCAATTCCTAGATCCGGTAGGGGGACATCCAAGTCCGAAACATATATCTTATATATGCCAATACATCCAATGTATTACCTAACCTTTTTCCTCTGAATCAACTAAGCCTTGGCTTTGGCACAACAAACTTAGTGATCCCAGTTAAACGCGACCCATTGACCATGGAAAGCTTCGTAATCAATGTCGATGGACAAGAAGTGGTCTTGACTTTGGCCAACAAACCACAACTTGGACAAGACACTGATATGTAACAAAGCCTTCGTGATTCAAACACATCCTCGACAGACAAAGGCCTTGACTTTGGCCAACAAACCAATGCCGTCTTAAATCTTGAGTGAGAATCACTCAATGGAAGGAAAGACGCTTAATATTTTGCGAGGGTTTTTCGCGTGCAAATTGGCAACCAATTTATTATCTTTGTTAAGGTCTCATCGTCATACACCCTTAAACATGCATTCTAAACACATAATAAAACCCATATGAAAAATAATAATGATATGCAGATGGATACTTTACATTGATCCTAGATCAAATCTCTCATTTTCTCTCTCCCGCTAGCACGAGTATCACTTCTACCCGTTACACTACACTTCTAAAGAAACCTCATTTACATTGAGGGGAATAGGTGAGAAGAGAATACAAAGAAATGAGAGGTAATAAGGCTGGACACGCAGGTCCAATTAATAAATCAAATTTATTACACAATTTCTAAAATTGTCCCACCCATCTAATATCCATATGATATACATTATTCATGCATCGCAACCATGTATTCACACAAGCATGTTATCAATCAATCTAATCAAATTAAATAATCTGATAATTAGTGATCATCCAATGTTCAAACAACGATTTGATTTTGCTCGAGTCAAACTCGTTTTGCGAATAAGTACTTAAAGTACGAATTCTCGAATTAAATTAAATTACATAATTAAATCCAATTTAATATGCATTTAATTCTAATTCGTTATTTAATTCTAAATTAAATAACACACTTTATTTATAAACCTTTTACGACTTAAATTCCAAATTTAATCGTTACGGGTCTCAAAGCCCGATTAACGTCCAACGTCAATTTAATTAAAGTCCAATGGGCTTTTAATTATTTCTTAAGGCGTGGACTTTTGGTCAACTCGGGTCAAACCGATAACCAAAGTCCAATCCGGGAATTACCCATAAGCCATTAAATCAATTTTGGCCCATTAGGCCCAATTAAACTTTAAAGGTTCATTAAGTCGCATTTGGGCTTTATGGATGCGGTTTTGGGCCCAATTGGATCCAATCCAATTTGCCTTAACCCAACTTTGTACAACAAAGCCCATTAAGCCCAATAACAACATTTAAGCCCAAATACAATTTCAAGCCCAATTTAATTAAACATAAAAATTCCAAATTTCCCATTTAATTAAACTAAAGTGTATAAACATAATTAATCACCCAAATCATTATTTCCAAAACACAAATTAGGCTAATTAATCATGCTCATCTACATCAATTAGTGTCCAACACAAATTAATTACAATCAATCCCAAACATGCTAGTTAAGTCTCGGCAAAGTGAGGATTTTATATCCAATTTCAAATCCAATCCAATTGAATCAAATTAAACATTAATTCAACATCCCCAAATGAATTCTAATTCATCCAATGAATAAAAAATCAAAAATCACCAAGACAACATAAGGCATAACTCTCGGCCAAGCTCAAGAAATTTGGGAAATTTGTTCCAAACAAGATTTCTTCAAATTGATCAAATCAATCCTCAATAAAAACATATTTAAACATACTTATTCATCCAATTTCATCAAACATGCTCAAACACATTTTTACCCAAATTTTAACCCTATGTCAAATTTCATGCTTTTACTCGCTCTGATACCATTGTTGGAGTTTCTAGGTCCATAGGATCGAATAATAAACATGAAACAAGTGCGAATACTAATCGAGAAAGTCACGGAATACTCACATCGATCGGTTGAGCGACGCTTTGACGAACAAAAAATAAATTCTGCTCACTGGTTTTGGCGTCTGCAGTCCACTGCAACAGCTCACTGGTTTGCGCCCATTGAAGGTCCTCGAACAAGCTCCAAACTTCGTCGAATGATTCCCAGCTCATGGGTAGACTTCCCTATCACCTTCGCATGTCTCTCGGAGTGCTAGCTCTCTTGATTTTTGCCGCAAAAACCAAGCACTTTGCTTCCCTTTTCCTTCACTGCTCACGACAGTTCACTGCCTGAACCAGAAGAAAATAAGCCCTATTGGGCGTGAGAGATGAAGAGAGTTGAGGAGAGAGAGAGATAAAATGTGTTATTTATTTGTAAGAAAAAATTGGTAATATAATTTCCAAAACCAATACCAAATTTTTCCCTCCAAAAACCAAAGCCTTAAATGCCAACCACACATATCAACTCACATCAACTTCCATCAATCAGTGAATTGTGACTGGCGTCAATCACTCAAAGTGAAATACATCCATCACTTGATAGATGTGACTAGCAATTTGACGCTTGATTTGACGTGCCGCACTCGAATTTGAAATGCGAATGCGCTCGCAAATAATCTCGGGCTCGGGTTCGCTAATTCCAAATTAACAAACTTTTCGTTGCGTCGTAATTAAATCTAATTTAATTAAATAATCATGCCAAGTATAATTACTATTCACGTCGCTAACGAATTAATTCTAAATTAATTCGTTCGCCGAATTAAAATCTAATTCTAATTCCGCATCGAAATCCAATTTCGTTTAATATATCGAATATATTAATTTACCGATTAATTCCAAATTAATCGTTCTCTCTCTTAATCGATATTTTATCCCACATAAAATATCTCCGCAATTAATCCCAGATTAATTTTCTCTCTCATCTTTAATTAATCCCAGATTAATATAAAGTGCGATTCATACGTCATCAGTGAATCTTTGGGAAGCGACCCATGAGATCCCCAGATATGTTGGCAGTAAAATCGATCCTCGGACTATCCGATCACGTAAGTACCTCGTACTACGTTTATACCGATTTACAAGACAAGGTTGGCCTCTACCAAAGCGCCATGCCTCCCCAATTCTCCGGAAATATCCTTACAGGAATAAAGGATCTGTATCAAGCGTAGTATACCATAGTATTGCGTATTTCTGTCCAGTATCGGATGATCACATGCAAGGCCTGGGGCTGGTACAATGTCTGCCCCGTACGATGCATATGTCGGATAACTAGCAACTAGTCTCTTTAAAATCGGATAATCATGACCAAGTCACATTATTCCGACGGTTGCAACCTTTATAGAGAACCAGTTCTGTATCCCTGCGTGATCATCATATCCATATGACTGGAGTGATACTTCCATCTTGACATCACACCCAACACACTACGATTCTCGATATACCCAGAATTGGCGTACACAGAAACCGGTTAAAGCCTTGGACGACCTCAACCATAGTATATTGATTGTCGTATGCATTAGCGGTGCAAGTCTCAGGTTAAGACCAAATACACCTACCCTGATTTCAGACTTCCATAGACACGTAGTCATACTACCAATGGAATTCCGAGGGGGTCTATCCAGAGCGAAGCTGTTTCCCGTACCATCGGTGAAACACAACCTCCTATTACACTTGCATGAGTATCCTATACCCAAATATACGAGAACTATGCTGTTGTACCCTCACAACGCGCACAAGTGTAATACTAGTCTTTTACGCATTTATCGATGTCCAATCTCGACAATGCTCTGACTAGGGATATTTAATAATTTATCCTTCGTGGACTGATACTGTCTCATATCATTCTCAGTCCATGAACAAATCATAGGGACCTCTCATCATTTATATATCGATGTGATCTAATCACAAATGATAAGAGTGCAATCTCCTTTGTCACATAGTTAATTTGTACAACAACACCGTGATCTGTACAAATAGTGACGCTATGGGTCATAATTGTCCAACAATAACTGTCCAACAATCTCCCACTTGGCACATAGCCAATCACTCAAGTGTCCTACACCCGAACTATGTATGGTTCGCTCAAACTTCTGCTGAGGAAATGCTTTCATCAGCGGATTTTCATGATTATCATCTGATGCGATTTATTCGATCATCACATCGCCACGATGCATGATCTGAACGAATCAAATGAATATTTGAAGTATATATTTGGATCGTTGATGAGACCATTAATTCTTTAGCCTGCGCTGTAGCCTAGCTCAGCTGCTAACAGAACTATATCTAATCTAATTAGATTATTATCAATCCAGATGGCTTCTATTGCTGCCTCAGCTGCAGCAATAATCCGCTTTTGTTGTTTATTCGGTAATAGTATCTTGCTAGGAAGATTTCCAGCTCACTGTTCCGATATTCAAACTTTATAGTACCGTTGTTACCACTTATAGTCGTTCTTATCGGTTAGGAAACTTGCAGCAGTGATCCCAGTAACTTCAAGTTCTCTTTCTCCATAAATTAAGACAACATCCTTAGTTCCTTTAAGATACTCAAGGATGTTCTTAACATCAATCCAATGACTATCACTTGGATTGGCCCGATTGTGACTCAATATGCTCAAAGTGTATGAGACACCAGGTCGCGTACATTTATTTCAATGTACGAGTTCTCGAAGAGTATTAACAACTTTAAATCTATCCTAATAGATCTTTATTCCTAGAATAAAGGTTGTTTCTCCCAAGAATTCTACGGAGAATTTTTCATGAAAGCCATGCTTTCACCAATTGTATTATGGGAATATCATTTCCAAGAAATGATATATCATCATTATTTGGGACATTCATTGTCAGTGCGCTCCCACTAACCTTCTTATATACACAAGAATCATTTTCGTTTTGAATTAAATCATATACCATTATGATTATATCAAAACGACAATTCCAAGAACACAATGCTTGCTTCAATCCATCCATGGATCGAATAACCTTGCAAACTTGTTTGCTAGTTTTGGTACGACAAAACCGTCAGGATGTTGTAAACATCCTCCAAAAGGTTTCTGTTAAGGAAAACGGTTTTGGCATTCAGCTGCCATATTTCATGAATGAAACATGCAACATCAGCAAGCATTATCCAAATGGATTTACCGTGGCAACAGGTAAAAGGTTTCGTCGTAATCGACACAATGTTGATAATGATACCTTTTCGCTACAAGCCTAGCTTAGTACGTTGGTATATTGCCTTCCATGTTTGTCTTCCTTAAAGACTTATATAGTACCAATAGGCACAATGCCTTCCGGTACATCAACTAGTATCCAAACTTGGTTGGTATACATGGAATCCATTTCGGACATCATGGCACTTTGCCATAATAGGGAGTCGATACCTTGTATCACTTCCTCATACATAGTCTGTTCGTATTCCTCAACAAGATTGACATCTTTATGAGGTGAGATCAGAAACCCATACCTCTCAGGTTGTTTTCTGACTCTCTCCGACTTACGCGGTTCTTGTGTATTCGAAGATTATTGGTATAGCTTCATCCTTGATGAACTATTTGTGTTCCATTAAGGAATCGGTGCCTGAAATAGTATTACTCCGATTTTCATCGAGTTTTACTTTCCTCCCACTTACCACTGCATATAGGTATTCCTCTTAGGAAAACCACATGGTGAGCAACAATTAAATTGTTCCTTAGTGAGTTGTTTAAGTACTATACTTTGGTTTCCCTAGGATAACCTACAACTTAGGCACTTATCCGATTTGGGTTCTAGTTTGGTATCATCCAAACATATGCCTAGCATTCCCAAATCTTCAAGAATGAGAAAACCCGGTTTCTTTCCTGTTCATATCTAATATGAAGTCTGTCAAACAGATTTTTATGGAACCTTATTCAAAATAAGTTTTTCACTGTTTAATGCGTATCCCTTTGAAGGAAATGGTAGCTCAGAGCGACTCTTGATTAACCTTATCATGTCTAACAAGATTCGGTTTATCCGTTCAGACACACTGTCAAACTGACGTGTTCCGGGAGGAGTCCTCATTGAAATAATACTATACTCTTTCAAGTATTTGAGAAACTTGTTGCTTAAGTATTTTCATCATGATCTAACCGTGATGGTTTAATACTTTTGCCGATCTGTTTATCTACTTCGTGTCGAAACTTTTTGAATTATCAAAAGTTTTCGATTCGTGTTTCACAAGAAACACATAACCATAACGCGATGCCACATCCGTAAAGGTTACGAAGTTTTCATATCCACCTCTAGCCTAGATAGATATGGGCCCACTTACGTCACTATGAACAGGGGCTAACAGATCGGTGGCAGTATTACTTTTACCAAGTAAAAGAGTGTTTTAGGCACTTTGCCCAATAAACTAGATTCGTAGACATCATTTGAATAGAATCAAATTTGTCCTAGTACCCACTCTTCGAAAGTGTGGATATACGAGTCTTGTTTAATTGTGTCCCAGACAACAATGCCACATATAAGTCTCAACTGATTTACTCAGTTTGGGCTATTTGTTTGTCATGTTATACGTTTGAGATTTATTTATATTCAAAATATAAATTCTGTTATTCACATCTAATGTGTTTATCTCAATATCATCTTTATAAAATAAAACACTTTAGTGTTCTAGAATATAAAGGTATACCCGCAACGGGTTAAACCCTGATATAGAGATAATGTTTCTAGTCAAACTAGTTACATTGTAACAGTTTCCTAATTTAAGTACACACCCAAAAGTAGTTCCTAAACTTAGGTATCAACGGTTAAAACATCGACTCTCGTCCCGTTTCCGATTCGTAGATTAATCTCAATTGAAGTAAGTATCCTACTTGTCAGCAGATTCTGCACACCATTACATATTTATGTACCACATCCAGTATCTAAAATCCAATTTTAAAACTAGTAGCGAACATGTTTATGACAAACATATTTGAAGCCGGAGCCTTGCCCGTCTTCGCTTCCTTCATGTCTGCCTTGTCCATACGGCAGTCACGCTTCAGTGACCCCGTTTGCACAATTTAGGCAGACATCTTGGGATATGTCATTTGTCTTCCCAGAAGATTATAATGACTTTGCCTTTGCCCTTTTCCACACTCCAGAAGCCTTTGGCCAAGCCTTTGGCCTTCTGGGATGTCGAAGTAAGACACGCCTTGCGCTTCTTGCGTTATTGCAAACTCTGGCTTTGTCTCCTTGAGTATAGCCATTAACTCTCCAAGAGTTTTCTATTTCAATTTGTAATTTTAAGATCTAAGGATAGATCTATGAAGATCCTTCAATTTCATTATCATACTATAAGGATCTAATCCTTAGTTCTGAATAAGAAATTAAAGAGTCTACTTGGCAAGCTTATTGGATTAAGCACTAAAGTTATCATCACATGAATCTTCCAAAGATCATGCTCTACTATTTGCTCAACTCCAGGCTTAGGCCTAAGATGTTATTTTATCAAATAAAGTAACTTCTTAGAATTCAGGACTATCCTCATTCTTTATTCCCAATTTTGAAAATTAAAGCCGTTTAAATACATTTTCACCCAGGATTATGTTTTAAACACTAATCTTTCAATTGTCTTGATTCTAATAGTCCAACTATTTAATCAATGATTTTAGGTACAATTTATTATAATGATTACTATAGTCCAACTATATAATCAACTATAATTTAATTGGTTAATTCAATTATGTTGATTACTAAAATCCAATTATAATATCAACTATTAATTGAAATAGTTTGAATACAGTCCAACTGTTTATTAAAAAACGATGAATAATTAGTCCAACTAATATATTAATTTATTTGACGAAATATTGAAATGGGCGCATATGGCAAGTAACTAAACGAATATTGCAAATTTAATACGTGCCTCCCACTATTTTTCGGCGAGCCTCTAACCCTCTGTTGAGTACTTGGGAAACCTTGTTTCCTAGTGGGCTAGGATCCCGTTAAATAACACACAATCTTGACTTTGGCCAACAAATTGTATGATAATTAACTAGGTAGATCTCTAAGATCAATTGGATCTCATCCAATTCCTAGATCCAGTAGGTGGACATCCAAGTCCGAAACATATATCTTATATATGCCAATATATGCCAATATATTTCCTAACCTTTTTCCTCTGAATCAACTAAGCATTGGCTTTGGCACAACAAACTTAGTGATCCCAGTTAAGTGGAACCCATTGACCTTGGAAAGCTTCGTAATCAATGTCGATGGACAAGAAGTGATATTGACTTTGGCCAAAAAATCAAAACTTGGACAAGACACCATTATGGAACAAAGCCTTCATGATTCAAACACATCCTCGACGGACAAAGGTCTTGACTTTGGCCAACAAACCAATGCCAGTCTTGGATCTTGAGTAAGAATCACTCAATGGAAGGAAAAATGCTTAATATGATGTTGCGGGTTTTTTCACGTAATTGGCAACCAATTAATTATCTTTGTTAAGGTCTTATCATCATACACCCTTAAGCATGCATTCTAGACACATAATAAGGCGCGTAAGTAAATAAATAATAATGATGTGCAAATGGATACTTAACACATTGTTCTTAGAACAAATCTCTCTCTTTCCTCTCTCCCGCTAGCACAAGTATTACTTCTACCCGATTACATAACACTTCTAAAGAAACCTCATATACATTGAAGGGAATAGGTGAGAAGAGAAATACAAAGAGTAAGGAGGTAATAGGCTGGACACGCAGGTCCAATTTAATAAATTCTAAATTTATTACAACAATTTCCAAAATTGCCCCACCCATCTAATATCCATCCGATATACATTATTCATACATCGCAACCATGTATTCAGACAAGCATGTTATCAATCAATCTAATCCAATTAATTAATCTGAATATTAATGACCATCCAATGTTCAAACAACGATTTGATTTTGCGCAAATTCAACTCTTTTTGCGAATAAGTACTCAAAGTACGAATTTTTGAATTAAATTAAACTACAACATTAAATCCAATTTAATTTGTATTTAATACTAATTCCATATTTAATTCCAAATTAAATAATACACTTTTTAAAGTACCTTTACGACTTAGATTCTAAATCTAATCGTTACGGGTCTCAAAGCCCGATTAACATCCAATGTCAATTTAATTTAAAGTCCAATAGGCTTTTAATTAATTTCTAAGGCATGGACTTTTGGTCAATTTGGGTCAAACCCAAATACCAAAGCCCATTTAAGGAATCACCCTTATTTGCTAAGAAACCAATTTAGGCCCATTAGGCCCAATTAAAGTTAAAGGTCCATTAAGTCATAATTGGACTTTATGGATATGGTTTTGGGCCCTATTGGATCCAACCAATTTAGCCTAAACCAATCTTGGTACAACCAAGCCCATTAAGCCCATTTACAACTTTTAAGGCCCAATTCCAAAATAAGCCCAATTAATTAAATTATCAAATTCCAAATTTCATAACTTAATTAACCTAAGTGTATAGCCATAATTAATTACCCAAATTAAATTTCTAAAACACAAATTTGTACAATTAATTATGCTCATTATCATCAAAACATGTCCAAACCATTTTAATCAAAAATCAATCATTTTCCATGCTATTCAAGTCTCGGCATTTTTGGGTTTTTCATGTCCGATTCGGTTTCAATCCAATTAAATCCACAATCAACATTACCCAATGTTTTCTAACTCATCCAATGATCAAAAAACAAAAAATACCATGACTTAGGGCAAGCTCTGTATTCGGCCAAGCCTCAACAATTGGGGAAAATTTGTCCAATTCAAAATTCATCAAATTGATAATGCATAACACCATGTTATCATCATTTAAGCATATATCAACAATCAATTTCATCAAAACATGCTCAAATTCAATTTACCCAAATTTTACCCTAATAAAGTTTCATGCTCAAAATGGCTCAAGATACCATTGTTGGGTTTCTATTAGGTCGTTCGTGTTAGGTTTCTATTAGGTCCCAAGGATCAAATCAAGCAATGAAATAAATATGTGAATACTCGTAAAAGCATGGCGGAATCATACTTACAACGATCGGCTTTTGCGACGCGAGGAACAACAAAACTTCAAGCTTTAACTCCAAGAGACTCTCGGCTTTAGCTCTATTTTTGCTCCTCCCTTTTCGGTCCAAGCTCCAAGCTTTCGAATGGTGATTCCAAGCTCACAAGTCAGTTTCCCTATCACCTTCGTAAGACCCTTAAAGCGTGCTAGCACTCCGGAAATTTTACAGCAAAATTTCCTTATCACTTCCTCTAGTTCACGTCAAAACCAGAAAATAGAAGAAGAAAATGCCCCTTGGGCGTGAGAGAGGAGAGAATGAGAGAGATGTGTGTTAGTTTTTGGTTGTTGGAGATTTGTGTATCTAATACAAAAATTCAACTTTCAAAAAGTCAAAGGCATTTAAGCCTACAACGACCACCATCAACTTCCATCACTATTGACATCAAAAGTGACTAGACATCACATCACTCAAAGTGACAAGTGATTTGACGCTTGATGTGACTAGTGGTTTGACGCTTGATGTGACTTGTGGGCCGCACTTAAATTCGCAATGCGAGTGCGCCCGCAAACATTCCCGGGCTCGGGTTCGCTAATTCCAAATTAACGAATTTTTCGTTGCGACGTAATTAAATAATTATGCCTAGCAAAATTACTTTTCATGTCACTAACGAATTAATTCTAAATTAACTCGTTCGCCCGAATTAAAATCTAATTTCAATTCCGTGTCGAAATCCAATTTCGTTTAATATATCGAATATATTATTTTATCGATTAGTTCCAAATTAATCGTTTTCTCTCTTTAATTAATATTTTATCCCAGATAAAATATCTCCACAATTAATCCCAGATTAATTTTCTCTCTCTTATAATTAATCCTATATTAATAAAGTGTGAGTCATACGTCATCGGTGAATCTTCGAGAAGAGACCCATGAGTTCCTCGGATATGTTGGCAGTAAATCCGGTCGTCGGACTATCCGAACACGTAAGTACCTAGGGATATTTAATGATTAAACCTTCATGGATTGATACAGTCTCATATCTTATCAATCCGGAACTAATCATATGGACCTTCTATCATTTATATATCTTGGTGATCTAATCACAAATGATAAAAAGGCAATTTCCTTTGTCACATAGTAAATTTGTACAGCAACACCATGATCTGTACAAATAGTGATGCTATGGGTCATAACTGTCCAACAGTTCGAGGATCTCACAAGCTACTTCGCAAAACTCCATATTCTGCCCCTTTTCAAGAAAATTTTAGTGCGCTAATACTGATTTTGAAAATTTGGTGCACTTAAGCGGGGTTAATTTGGGGCTGAAATTTTAATAGAATACTAGATTATGTGTCTATTTTATGTCAGATTTTACGGATCATGATTTTGATTTCTAGAAATCAAGTTATAAATTTTTCTTTATACTATGTTCTGTTAACACAAAATCAGTGGACTACTGATGAGTGGTAAATCTATCACTATTTCCCACTCATTTAACCTAATATTTTGTATAGTTTCTTGAGTTTTGTGAATATTTTGATGTGTTTTGTGTTATTTTATAGATAAATAAAGTTTCAGGACATTCTAGAGGTGATTTGGAGCAAAACAGTGAAAATTGGCAAAAAGGGCATTTTGGTAAATTGTTCGCGTCGCGACACGCAATCCCTTGGCGTTGCGACGCCTAAAGTGCACCGGCCTGGCTAACGTGCGCCGGTTCAACGGCTCAGAATTTGAAAAGTTGACTTTGCTAACGTGCGTCGTGCCACGTGTCACCATCACAGCCGATCTGCTAACGTGCGCTGCCACGTGTCATCATCCTAAGATGCCGACAATCATCATCTACGAAAATGTGCACCGTGGCACGGGTCATCATCTCAGAAGATCAGCTAAAATGCGCCGCCTGCCACGTGTCAAAAATCTAAGCTGCCGACAGAATACGCGTGACATGTGTCACCTTCTCATTGGACCAAATTATTGGCAAATCACATTCTGCCACGTGTTAAGCTCTCATTGGACCACTCTCACCGCGTGCCACGTGTTATCATTTGATTGTGTCGACATTGTACACGTAGTCAACCCGTTTTGACCGAAGACGCGTCTTGGCGTCGCGACGCCAAGGCCTTTGGCGTCGCGATGCCGGTACCAACTTTTGCCTATATATTCGGCTCCTCTTCACTTCATTTGGTGTGCTTTCCTTGGGAGTTTTTCCCTGTTTTTAAAGGATTGCATCTAGTTTTTGTAAAAATAAAAATAATCTTAATTTATGTATTTTAATTTTCAGTAGTAATAATAGTTCTTCTTATTCTTCTCTTTTCTTTTATGTTTTGTAGTTAAATTTCTGCTGGGGTAAAGGTGAAGCTTTTTACTTTTATAATTTAGATTAATCTCCCTTAGTTATAATATATAAATTATTTAAAACCTGACATAATAAAGGATACCGCTGTAGGCATTGCATTTTTACACATTAGCCCAATGATGAGTCTCGTATGGAGGCAACTACCTCTTTAGTCATGAAAGTCGCGGGAAACGGACGTTGGAAGGGTAAGTTGGAAAATGGAATTTTTGTTGGATTTAACCTCGTTGTTTGGCTTCGGTTGTTTGTTGGACTTCCGTTTCAAAGCTTACCTAAGGCCCAAAACCCGAACCAAACCCAAACCAAACCCAAAATACCCAAGTCAAACCATGTCAAACCAAGCCCATGCCCAAGGAGGGGGATTCACGCCCATAGTGCCTTTATTTAGGTATATGCACATTTATCACATGTTTAAATCAAATCAAATCCCTACCAAATCAAATCCAATCACAAATCCAAATTAGGAGATCTATTCCTTATTATAAACCAATTAGGAGATTCTTTCCTATTCAAATTAGGAAAGTCTTCTCTCTTTGCCTATAAAAAGAGGCCTTCACCCCCATTCAAAACCTAGCACATATCCTTCTCTCAAGCACGTCCAAGCACTTTGTGAAGCCTCCTTTGTACGCCCAAAACCCTTCAATAGCCTCCATTGCCGCAACACCAAGCCAACAAACCTCCAATTGCCGCATCTTCTCTTCTTCACCAACACCACTCACGCCCAAGCCCTTTTCACAGCCCTCCATTGCCGAGTTCTAGCCACCATTCACAGCCCTAAAACACCTTAAAATAAGCCTCAAATACAGCCCCAAAGTCGCACAAAAGACCCCCATTCACAGCTCCAATTCAGCGCCCAAAACAGTCCCGAAACACCCCTCACTGCACCTTGAACTGCACAGTTTCGTCCCCTGTTCTGGTCAGTTTTTTGTTGCGTCTTTAAACCATAAAACAGTCCTAAAATCACCTAAACACCATCCAAAAAACCTCCATAAAGTTTCCCTAAAAAATCCTTACAAACGTACCCCCCTAAGCCTTCAAAATCACCCAAAACAGTCCACTAAACGACCAAAACAGTGACCTGAAACAGAACAGCGAAACAGCAGCGAAACAGACTTAAAACAGCAGCCCAAGCATCAAAACAACGAGGAAAACGTTGAGTAGACGAATTGGAAAAGCATCGAATCAATCTCCCTTCCAACGGACGTGTAACGCCCTTTCTTAGACGACAAAAGAGGTTAGACCTGAGGGCACCTTTTTACTTATCTTCTTTATCTTTGTTTTATTTATTTTGATATATAATTGCATGAGAGTCGTTTGAAGCATGATGTGATTGTTGGATGAGCGGGATATGTGTTCCCTTTTGTGGTATATCGGATGGAAACCCGGACGTAAATTCCATAGCCGATTCCGAATGGACGGTAGTATGGTCTGCACTCGGGATACAATGCCACGTACCACTTAAGATACACGTATCTCGTCTCATCCAAATTTGTATTTGAGCATGTCATAGTCTTTAGGTTATTCGTTTATTATTTAAAGCATGGTTTAATTTAGTTTGTTAAAGCATATTTAGGTTGTTCTTTATGCATGTTATTAGTTTATGATGTGTTTGGGTAATGACTTATACATGTTGATTTAATGGTTCAATATGCTCGTTGTGTTATATTGCGTGGAGTTATTTGGATGAAAGCATGTTAGATCTAAGTACCCTAGAGCATGAATGTTGAATAGATTCGGTTAGTTTATTGCACAAATTATATCATCACAAGTGACATAAGTAAGGGACCATTCCGAACCCAACGGTTTGAGGTCTTCCCTTGCGAGGGGTGAGTGCGGCCTTAAATCTTTGTCCCGGTTCACACCGGGTGGCGACTCCATGTTATTTCGTACTTCCCAATTAGGCCGCGAGCCTAGAACAGCGTCGCCCAGGTTCTGTTGTCTACAGTCTGGCGACTCCACTGGGGATAAAGAATCGGCCCCGAAATAATTTCTTGTAATGTTTGGATTTGTGCTTTAATTAACCGTGTCTACAATGAGTTGAAAAAGGGTGTAATCAAAGGCATTGTTAAGGCTAGGTAATGGTTCGATGTATTCCTTCACTCACTTCCTTTTTATAAGGAAAAGCTGTGAAGGCACCTAGATAAATCATTACTTGTAGCTCATTGTGACATACTAGTTTGGAGGACTCGTTGTTTATTCCTGACACCAAGCGATAAGAGCCTAAGGGGCTTGGGTACTTAAGAGAGCCTCGCTCCACCTTCCCTCTGGGGAATCTACAATGGGAAATCCATTCGACAGTTAGTCACATACCATAACTCGTTGGCACGTACCGTAAGGTATAAAAAAGGTGCACTCACTTGGTCGCTTGAACCCTTGAGTGGGAAGTCCTAGTTGTGGGTAATCCTTCGTCAAACGAGGGCCTTTGTCCACACTCTTGTAAACCCACATGTGAACCATAGTTGTATGACCTCTAGGGGCCGCCCTTTATGATTTTGATAACCCCATGCATATTGTGTCTCATACATCACATGCATCTCATGCATACATGCATCATGTTAACCCTCGTGTCTTAAAAGCCATCATAGATATCCGTTGGGTTAGGGATAAAAGAAAACTTGTCAAGAAGAGTTTAGAAAACATGGATATCGGGGAAAAGGAAACTGAGGAACAGAAAATCTTACGGCAAGGATAGAAAGACCATGGTGGGCCCAAAAAAAAAAGGAAAAAAAAAAAGAAAAAAAAAAGGAAAAGAGAGAAAAAAAGAAGAAAAAAGAGAAAAAAGAAAAAATTGTTGTTTGTTTTTAGTCTTTGATAGTTAGACATAAGTCCAATGATGAAATCGTTTGCTCTATGATGAAATCTTAGAAACGATAAACCCTTGATGTGATTTTATCTGATACTTTGAGTGATTGATCTATGTTAGACTCGTAAACACTCCACTATAGGTTCTTAGCGGTGAAAACCTGAGTAACTGGCAAGGTGACTAGTTGAAGAAATTATAGGTCGGTGAATGACCATTTGCTTAGATTTCTATCTTGATTTGCTTATGTTATGATGTGTGGTATGGTTGAAAATGAAAGAAAAGTCTCTAAAGAAAAGAATTGAACCGCCTATAACCGATAGCGTGAAGCTACCCATGGGCGAGTATTAGGACCACCATGAGGACAAATGCTACCTTAAAGGGTAGGTGTGGTGAAAAAAAAAAGAGAGAGAAAAAAAAATAGAGAGAGAAAAAGAAAAGAAAAGAAAAAAGAAGTTCAAAATGAAAAGAAAAAAAAAGAAGAAGAAAGAGACAAAAGAGAAAGAAAACCATACCACATTGAGCATGGAAAAGCAACTGCTGGCATAACTGATACATCTAGGTTGGTTTGACCCATCGATCCCGATTTTTGAAACGAAATCATTGAGTTAGCTTACTTAAGGATCAAGCTGCAAAAGAACCTTTGCACACACACACTTTGAGTCTGGCATAGATCATTTATTCAAGAACTCAGATTTGAGTTGCATTGAGTGTTTTGAATGTTCTCTGGTTTCATTACTGGACATTCATTGAGGACAATAATGTGTGTAACTATTGGGACTATTTCGTAGCATGTAATATAGTATGATGATATGGAAGGCCCCACCATGTGGTTCATATTGACCAAGTGCAAACAACGGAGAGCAGAAAGCTAAACCAAGACCGAGGGCGACCAGTCTACCACATCGTGAATCAGGGACATAACAAGATATTAAGTCATGAAACCAGAAAGAAGACTCAGCAATCACCTGGAGAACTGGCGGAAGACCTAACCCAACGAAATAGGAAATTCATTCATGCATGCATGCATACACGTAACGTATTTGCATTCTTTTTGTGTTTGTTTCGTTTTGTATTCACAGGTTTCAAAGAAGAAAAAGAGAAAGCGGCAAAGACAAGCCAACCAGAATCAGCAACATATGAGTAATAGTTTTGGGGATGAGTCCCAGGGTTGAGGCCCATATCAGTATCAGTTTTAGGGCGAGGCCCACGTCAGTATCAGTTAGGGGCGAGGCCCACATCAGTTTCAGTTTGGGGTCGAGGCCCGTATCAGTATTCGTTTGGGATGAATCCCAGGTTGAGGCCCATATCAGTTTCAGTTTGGAGATGAGTCCCGGGGTCGAGGCCCACATCAGCAGAGTTTTGGAATGAATCCCAGGGTCGAGGCCCACATCAGCAGAGTTTTGGAATGAATCCAGGAATGAATCCCAGGGTCGAGGCCCACATTGTCAGCAGCATCGAGAATGAATCTTAGGGCCGAGGCCCACGTTGTCAGAATTTGGAATGAACCTAGGGAATGAATCCGAGGGCCGAGGCCCACGTCGTCAAAATTTGAAAAGAATTCGAGAATGAATCCTAGGGCCGAGGCCCACGCTGTCAGAGTTTTGGAATGAATCCATGAATAAATCATAAGGAAAGGCCCAAATTATTATCAGCATCAGTTTTGCCAGGTATGGCACTCTGGGGGCGAGGCCCACATTGGTTCGGTATCAGTTCTGCCGGGTATGACATTCTGGGTATGAGGCCCACAAAACATCAGATCAGTTTTGCAAGGTACGACACTCCGGGTATGGAGACATCAGATTAGTTTTGCCAGGTACGGCACTCCGGGTATGAAGATATTTCGGCGACACCCTAGGTACGGGGTTAGCACGCCAGGTATGGCATGTGGAGTATGTGGACTACCGTGGACTACCGTGGAGTATGTGGACTACCGTGGACTACCGTGGAGTATGTGGACTACCGTGGACTACCGAGGAGTATGTGGACTATGTGGACTACCGTGGAGTATGTGGACTACCGAGGAGTATGTGGACTATGTGGACTACTGTGGACTACTGAGGAGTATGTGGACTATGTGGACTACCGTGGACTACCGAGGAGTATGTGGACTATGTGGACTATGTGGATTACCGAGGAGTATGTGGACTACCGTGGACTACCGCGACACCCTAGGTATGGGGTTTAGCACGCCAAGTTTGGCATTGTGGACTACCGCGACACCCTAGGTATGGGGTTTAGCACTATCAACTCAGCACAGAAGGCATACCAGGGGCAGCTGGCGAGCGAGGTAAGTGAAAATGCATTGCATGTACTTTGATAGGATTGTCATTGTCACACACTGCACAAGTCCCATCAAAGTGGGGGCGACTGTAGGCATTGCATTTTTACACATTAGCCCAATGATGAGTCTCGTATGGAGGCAACTACCTCTTTAGTCATGAAAGTCGCGGGAAACGGACGTTGGAAGGGTAAAGTTGGAAAATGGAATTTTTGTTGGATTTATCCTTGTTGTTTGGCTCCGGTTGTTTGTTGGACTTCCGTTTCAAAGCTTACCTAAGGCCCAAAACCCGAACCAAACCCAAACCAAACCCAAAATACCCAAGTCAAACCAAGTCAAACCAAGCCCATGCCCAAGGAGGGGGATTCACGCCCATAGTGCCTTTATTTAGGTATATGCACATTTATCACATGTTTAAATCAAATCAAATCCCTACCAAATCAAATACAATCACAAATCCAAATTAGGAGATCTATTCCTTATTAGAAACCAATTAGGAGATACTTTCCTATTCAAATTAGGAAAGTCTTCTCTCTTTGCCTATAAAAAGAGGCCTTCACCCCCCATTCAAAACCTAGCACATATCCTTCTCTCAAGCACGTCCAAGCACTTTGTGAAGCCTCCTTTGCACGCCCAAAACCCTTCCAATAGCCTCCATTGCCGCAACACCAAGCCAACAAACCCTCCAATTGCCGCATCTTCTCTTCTTCACCAACACCACTCACGCCCAAGCCCTTTTCACAGCCCTCCATTGCCGAGTTCCAGCCACCATTCACAGCCCTAAAACACCTTAAAATAAGCCTCAAATACAGCCCCAAAGTCGCACAAAAGACCCCCATTCACAGCTCCAATTCAGCGCCCAAAACAGTCCCGAAACATCTCTCACTGCACCTTGAACTGCACAGTTTCGTCCCCTGTTCTGGTCAGTTTTTTGTTGCGTCTTTAACCCATAAAACAGTCCTAAAATCACCTAAACACCATCCAAAAAACCTCCATAAAGTTTCCCTAAAAAATCCTTACAAACGCACCCCCCCAAGCCTTCAAAATCACCCAAAACAGTCCACTAAACGACCAAAACAGTGACCTGAAACAGAACAGCGAAACAGCAGCGAAACGGACTTAAAACAGCAGCCCAAGCATCAAAACAACGAGGGAAAACGTTGAGTAGACGAATTGGAAAAGCATCGGATCAATCTCCCTTCCAACGGACGTGTAACGCCCTTTCTTAGACGACAAAAGAGGTTAGACCTGAGGGCACCTTTTTACTTATCTTCTTTATCTTTGTTTTATTTATTTTGATATATAATTGCATGAGAGTCGTTTGAAGCATGATGTGATTGTTGGATGAGCGGGATATGTGTTCCCTTTTGTGGTATATCGGATGGAAACCCGGACGTAAATTCCATAGCCGATTCCGAATGGACGGTAGTATGGTCTGCACTCGGGATACAATGCCACGTACCACTTAAGATACACGTATCTCGTCTCATCCAAATTTGTATTTGAGCATGTCATAGTCTTTAGGTTATTCGTTTATTATTTAAAGCATGGTTTAATTTAGTTTGTTAAAGCATATTTAGGTTGTTCTTTATGCATGTTATTAGTTTATGATGTGTTTGGGTAATGACTTATACATGTTGATTTAATGGTTCAATATGCTCGTTGTGTTATATTGTGTGGAGTTATTTGGATGAAAGCATGTTAGATCTAAGTACCCTAGAGCATGTATGTGAATAGATTCGGTTAGTTTATTGCACAATTATATCATCACAAGTGACATAAGTAAGGGACCATTCCGAACCCAACGGTTTGAGGTCTTCCCTTGCGAGGGGTGAGTGCGGCCTTAAATCTTTGTCCCGGTTCACACCGGGTGGCGACTCCATGTTATTTCGTACTTCCCAATTAGGTCGCGAGCCTAGAACAGCGTCGCCCAGGTTCTGTTGTCTACAACCGCTATATTGGTCGGTTGGTAATTATTTTTAAACTGGTTTTAACCTGACTTAATAAGGATACTGCCTGGTTGGTCGGTTGTAATTAATTATTAATTTGACTTAATCAGAATACCGTCTATATGGCTGGTTGGTAAATATCACACAGATTTATATATTATAATAAGGGAGATTTCTAAATTATAAATAGTAAAGGTAGATTATTCTCACTTCAATTATAATATGGAAATTGTGATTTTAATAATATGGATTAAAAGTCGATTCCGCCTTAATGGCTGGTTTTAATTATGTAACATAATGTGACATCGCCTATATGGCTGGTCTTTAGGTGACAGATAATTTCCGCCTATATGGCTGGTTTATGGATAAATAATAACACCGCTTTTATGGCTGATTCAACTTAATTAGATAATATTGACAATTTCCATATTATAATGATTTGAGATTTCTAAAACTAGATCCTCTATCCCCAACAGTTTATTTTATTTAGGGAAGTTGTAGGGATTGCATTTTTGCATGTGAAACCCGATGATGAGTCTCAGTTGGAGGCACTACCTTTTAAGTAGCGGAAGCCGCGGGAAACGGACGTCGGAAGGGAGGAGTCAAAAATTTACTCATATTCGGATTAAGTTCGCTGGTTTAGCTTCGGGTTACTTGTTGGTTTTCCGTTTTAAAAATTATGCTCGGCCCTCACCCATCTAACCCACACAAGTTTAGCCCAAACACCTAGCCAAGCCCACCCACCTAATCAAGGCCCACACCCCCAAAGCCTTTAATACACACCCCAAATTAAATAATTATTAATTAAATTAAAACATTAACTAAATAAATATTAATTAAAATAAATAAATAAATAAAATATTTACCAAACATAAAATAAGTATATGCCTAATATAAACTAATCAAATATAATCATTCCTAACTAAATAATATATTTACCAATCTAAAATATTTGACTTCCTAATCGACACCAATCTAATCTTGTAACTTCCTAATTTATAATATTTTGTCCCCCCTCAATCTTGTGTATGCCATTCTTGAGAAGCCTAAATTAGAAACCAAGATCCTATTCCTTGTGAGACAAGGTGAAGCCCTAGCCATTCTCTATATAAACAACCACCACCCAAAGCCTCTCCATTCTCTATAGTTCACGTTTTTCACAAGCAAAAGAAGCCAAAAATTATGTCCACTCTCCATTCTCTCAAGTTCACACATACTACAAAGAAATAACACAAAAATTCTCTTCATCTCCTTCCCCTAATCACCTAAAATCATACTTCAAAACATCAGCCATACACGCCCAAAACAGCAGTAAAACGACCTTAAAACAGTAGCCCGAAATCACCTTAAAACAGCAGTAAAAATACCCCAAAACAGCCCCTAAATCACCTAAACAGTAACTAAAAAAACTGTACTTTTAATCTGTAAAACAGTAACTAAAAAAACTGCACTTAAAGCCTTCAAAAAAACACCCAAAACAGTCCATTAAAACACCAAAACAGTGACCTGAACAGCAAGCAGAAATACAGAGGAAACAGTAGCAAAGTGGAGGCCAAACAACAGCAAAACGGAGGCCAAACAGCAAGCAAAACAGCAAAACAGTGAGCCAAGACGCTAAACCAGTGAACCGGAGAAGTAGCGGTGTGATAGCCCTTCCGACGGCCGTGAAACGCGAGTTCGAAAGTCGACATAAAAGGTTAGACCTGAGGGTATTTTCCACATTCATTTTCTGTTTTATTTGTATTATTTATTGAATATTGCTTGCATGATTGTTATGTTGAAATGCATGTTGTGGCCCTTGAGTAGATAAATATGCATGGATTATGAGATATGGTATGTTGTGGCTTTGGAATAAAATGAAAGATGTGTCGACTCTCGCGGTATATCGGATGGAAACCCGGACATAAATTTCATAGCCTATTCCGAATGGACGGTAGTATGATCTGTACTCGGGATACAACTCCACGTACCGCTTGAGTAAATGACACTTTCTTTTGTCTTATATTGCTTTGATTTATTTATTTTTCGTCATTTGAATTCTGCATGTTACTTTTGTATGCGTTATTCAATCGAGCGCATGGGCTTAGTAAGTGCGATGAAAGGTCCCCTACTTGGAGGGGTTAAAATCCTTTACCACGATGCTTTGCCACGCCGGTTGATGTGTGTTCGGTTGAATGCAAGATACGTTCAATCGGCATACTAAGTTTGATATTATTGTTTTTTTAATCCTTTGTATGCATGATTCAATCGAGCGCATGGGCTTAGTAAGTGCGATGAAAGGTCCCCTATTTAAAGGGGTTAAAATCCTTTACCATGATGTTTTGCCGCGCCGGTTGATGTGTGTTCGATTGAATGCAAGATACGTTCAATCGGGCATACTAAGTTTGATATTATTGTTTTTTAATTCTTTGTATGCGTGATTCAATTGAGCGCATGGGCTTAGTAAGTGCGATGAAAGGTCCCCTATTTGGAGGGGTTAAAACCCTTTACCACGATTCTTTGCCGCGCCGATTGGTGTATACTCGATTGGATGCGAGATGAGTTCAATCGGATATGTGAGGTCCCACATTGTGGATTTGTTTGTCTATGAATGTGTTGCATGCATCAGGTCCGGTTCCGTTCGAACGCGTTTTCAAACGCAAAACGAACGTGAACCTTCTGTTTACCGTTCGAATGCGTTCTCAAACGCTACGCGAACGCGCACGCATTTTTTAGTGTTTCATGCATCAGGTCTGGCTCCGTTCGAACGCGTTCTCGAACGCTATACGAACGTGAACCTTCTGTTTACCGTTCGAACGCGTTCTCAAACGCTACGCGAACGCGCACGCATTTTTTAGTATTTCATGCATCAGGTCTGGCTCCGTTCGAATGCGTTCTCGAACACTATACGAACGCGAACCTTCTATTTACCATTCGAACACGTTCTCGAACGCTACGCGAATGCGCACCCACTGAACTGAGTCATTTTCATCAGATTTCATACATAATTGTTCCTAGTAGCTATCCCTTCGTATGATGAATCTGATTGCTTCTCTGTGTTACGCAAGATTGTGTAGGTATCATTCATCTGTATTCCTCACATGTATGAGTACAATGTGTTTAACGTATTACAATTCATATATCCATGTCGTGATAGCATTTGAGTATTATTTCTTGTGGTATATCGGATGGAAACCCAGACATAAATTCCGTAGCCGATTCCGAATGGACGGTAGTGCGGTCTGTACTTGGGATACAATTCCACGTACCACTTGGAAAAGTGCTCACATGTGTGTTTATGTCGATATTAGTTATCTTCTTTTGCACCACGTCATAGCATGCTCACTTTAATGCCTAATTGCATCCTTAAGTGTCTTTTTGCATTATGTACTTAGTTGACTCTTTTATTTGTGCATGGACATGTAATGACTATTTGTTTATGATATGTCTATGAAATCACATGTTCGCCATTATTTGATTCTCCTTTATGTGTGCTTGTGTGGTTAGTGTGTGCTTGTGTTTCCATGAATACAATATGCCAATGAAGTTGTATGTTCGTTGCTACTTTGATGTACTTTCAAGCATGCAATCTTAGATGTGAAATATATGCAAATTTAGGTGTAAGTTTTATTTTTGTGCATTTGAATTTAGAAGCATGATACTCTTGGAAATAAGTGTTACTTAAGCTTGATTAAATTATTACACGAATCCTTTCATTACAAGTGACATAAGTAAGGGACAATTCCGAACCCAACGGTTTGAGGTCTTCCATGCGAGGGGTGAGTGCGGCCTTAAATCTCATTTTCCCGGTTCACACCGGGTGGCGACTCCATTATTCTCCGGTTTAGTCCCCCGCGGGCTACTCCGTACTCCCAACCGGGCCGTGAGCCCGGGACAGCATGCGTCGTCCAGTTTCTGTGTCCCACAGAAGTGATGAAACACAATATCCACACACTTTATAATTGATTTTCTTTATTATGGGTAATTCTTTAGTTTGTTTATTGAGTCTTAAGCTTAATGCTTCTTGTTGTCTGATCACCAATAAGATTGATGTGGTAAACTTAAAATGAACTAAACAAAGGGATTTTAGGTTTCAGCCTTAGATTCAATAGCTCACGATCTTCCTTGAGGATAAATAACCCTTTAATAGATTTCCTTACAGGATATGAATATATCTGTCGGGCGTGGGTAGCCATAATTGGAACTTGGTCTTAATGAATCCAGGTAATTTGGTTGACATAGGAATATGGTTTAATTGGGTTATACTGGGTATATGCGTCTGACCATCGGAAGAGGCTTTTGCATATCATCGTGTTCCAGGTTAACAAATTAAATTATTACACATATATAAGAGAATCAATTCATCTTTTTAATAATATTGTGTGAAGTCACAACCCTAGATCTTTAAGTCTTTTTTCATTTTCCTTAGTATTTTCTTTTGTCTTTTTATTATTTATTTATTTAGCAAATCTACAATCAACCAAATCAATCAAGCAAACATTCTCTTCTCCCTCAATTAGATATCTGTAAATAAATAGTATCAACAATTAATAACAACAGTATGAATTAAGTCCTCGTGGGATTGATATTTTATACTACTTGAAAGATACGTACGCTTGCGTTATACGTGTGTGTTTACACCGGTCAAGTTTTTGGCGCCGTTGCCGTTGACTTATTTTTCTTGAGTTATTAATTTTGAAGCTATCTAATCTACTTGTATCTAATTTTCTTTATTTTTATCTGTAATTTTTATTTCTTTCTTTTGTTTTCAGGTGAATGAAAAATGGAACATTATTGGGAGATCGAGAGATCACGAGCTTTACTAGAAGATACACCCCAAATCTTGGAGCAACAGTCCGATTTTCTGAGGCCTGTTGTACAGCCTAACAACTATCACTGGATGTCAGAATCAAGCAATACTACATTTGCAAATCAGAATGAAATGGGAAGATGTGTAATTTTTGATGGTAACCACTCGAGCGATCAATGCATAAACTTTTCAGAGTGGCAGAATTATCAGAATCATTCAAGGGACGAAGAACCATCATATTTTCCATCTTATCCACCATCTACCTACGATCTTCATCAACAATCAGAACCATCAGAAGAAGATCAGATGATTGACACGCTCAAAGATTGGTTCAAGAAATGAGACGAAGAGTTGGATACGATGCTTGAAACATAGCAGAATCAACTCGAAAGTATTCAGAGACAATCAACATCTATTCAGAGGATGACAGATCAAATGAGACAATTCACATAAAACCAGAACTGCATACCTCAAGGGCCAGTTTCAGATGACACTGATGAAGCCTTCGAGTACCAATCAGTTCACAATGACACTTCAATATAGGAGGAGGCAGAGCAGTATCAACAACCAGAGGTATCAGTTCAGGAGCCCGAACCGGCAAAGTCTCGATTTGATTTTAATTATTCTGACTCTGAGGAGGATGAAGCTAATCTCATTGTACCAACTGCACCAACAACGGAGGATCAAACTTTTAATCCTCAAAATGAAGATCTTGGAGCATGCTTTACCATGATGTTTGATGAAGATCTACCTGAACCATCCATTCCAGTCGTATCAGAGGATGAAGACCTAATGTCAGAAACATCTTTACATCCTCAGGCAGATACTTATGGAGCATGCATTTCACAGATGACGGATGAAGAGTTGAACGAGGAAATTTTAAAATTCATCTGTGAAGAAAATGTGGAGCAAGAAACAGAGCAAATAGAGGAGCAACTGTCAGACCAAATTGAAAATCCAGAGCATTCAGGAGAAACATCGTTGTATCGGGGAGTACAAATCAAAGATATCACACAGAAGCTTGACAGAATGGAACTTCCATTCCAAGTCAAGCACCATACGAGACCTCCTGATTTTCTTTCTTTCTTTGTAGGAACCACTGGAGCAACAAGGAGTAAAAAGGTAGCATGAGCACTGAATGAGATAAAACTCTTTTTATCACCTTACCGTTAAAAGAGACCATTCAAAAGAAACGCTCATGGGATTGTTTTTAATCGGACATCCAAAACGACATTGAAACCTCCTTGACATATGGATTTCAGTCACGTCTGGTTGAAGACGAAAAAATTTCACGCTAGCAGGGAGGCAACCCATGCAATTTGTTGTAATTTCTGTTTTTATATTTTGTGTATACATGTTGTAGAATTTTTTTATTTTTGTGTGTTATTTTTGTAGGGAAAAGCTCAACCAAAGCATAAGACAGAAGGAATGGTGTTTGGCAATCACAAAGAAGAGAGAGAATTCATTAGTGATGGCTAGGTAAAGAATGAATTATTGAGACGCATCCTTATGAATTTATACTAAGCGAGTGGCGTATTGCGTACACAATTCCGTTGCCTTAATTATTGCTTTGATTTGCTTTTCTGTTGTAATTATCTTTATTTTCGTAGACAGGATCCAGACTTTTTGACCTTTCACGATTCATTTTGTTGTTTAGCTAACAAGCTTCATTTGGAAGATACTAGTGCTATTATTACTCACCCTTTTCAGGTTCTATAAATTCAACTCATCATTGCACTTTTGAAGACATATAGAGTAAAAAAATGGAAGCCACTTCAAGAAGACAAGTGGAAAACATCTGTGTGTTTTGCGGTAGTAGTGTTGGTACTAAGCCACAGTACGTAGAAGCAGCACATGAATTTGGTCGAGTCTTAGCTGCAAGGAATATGCACTTAGTATATGGCGGAGGCAATCTTGGACTAATTGGATCGTTTCAAAGGCTGTACAGGAAGGAGGCAGTCACGTTTTGGGAATCATCCCAAAACCCTTGGCAGAGGCAAATCTTATTAGATCATCAAACGGAGAAGAGCTAATCGTGCCAGGTATGTCGGAAAGATTGGTAGAAATGATTAATCGTGCTGATGCTTTTATCGCTTTGCTAGGTGGCTTGGGCACATTGGAGGAAATTTTTATAGTGCTATCTTGGGCAAACCTGAACATACATCATAAACCAATTGGGCTGTTTAACATTGATGGATTTTATGATTTTCTTTGTGTGTTTCTTGATGATGCGTGGAGAATTGGGTTCGTGTCAAAACCTATGAAAGAACTCATCTTCACTGCCAGAACTGCTCCGGATCTAATAGACCAACTCTTAGCCTATGAACCACAATTTGACCCTATCCTTTCAAAGATAAATTGGTCTGAGGACGATCGTGGTAAGAGGCGACGGATTAATCTGGATCTTAACCTTTAATTTCCTGTATAATTTCAGCTAAACATGTACTATCTTCTAAACTCTTCTTCTACTGTTTAAGACATTAGGGACAATGTCTCATTTAGGTTTAGGGGAGGGAATTAGTTGACCAGTACCTTGTTTTTAGTTTGTGTGTTATTTTTATTTTTAGTCCAAAATATTTCGAAAAATACAAAAAAAAATGAAAAATTTTCAAAAATTACAAAAAAATATTTTGCGTTTTTGTGTTTTTATTTTGATTAAAAAGGTGAAATTGGTAAGAGATGGCTGAGTAAGGAGTTTTCACTCCTGAGACGTATCTTAAACCATTTTTGAAACAAGTTAATTTTTGTTTATTTCATTTTGAATTATTTAATTTGTGAATTCTCCAAAAAATTGACTAAAATGGATCTACATATGCTCAGTTTACAGATATTATCAACATGCATAGTAACATACAGACATGAGCTATAATTGAAAAGTTTGTAATATTCAGTGCTCTAGTTTAATTGGAGGAAGCATCTCAAAAATTGATGGAGTAAAAAAAAAATTAAAAAAAAAAAAAAAAAACATCTGAGATCCGAGTTATTAAGTATTTAAGGGTGTTTTAACACCTAGTGCCCTAAAACCAACTGGTTTGGGAGTCACTGGCCCAAAGCTCGCTACATGGATCAAAGATGTTGCAAAAAAAATATATATCTGAAGTCTGAGTAATTAAGTCCGTAGGGGTGTCTTAACACCTGGTGCCCTAAAGCCAACTTGTTTGGGAGCCACCGACCCAACACTCGTTACATAGATGGAAGATATTGTATATAAATAAATAAAAAAATCAAATAAAAATCAGAAAAATCAGAAAAATTATTCCATTGCTACAAAAAGGTGTGAAATCTGATAGAACTTTAGGACAAAAATATTACTCTCTTATCAACTACACTTATGACTGTTAGGGGCAAAAATGAGTTGTTTAATATTTTGTTGGTTGTGTATATGGAGAATGGTAAATATAATCGGAGAATTTACTTATTCAGTAATTTAGAAAGAAACAAAACAACTAGTAACTTGGAGTAGAAGTTTCACCTGATTAGTCACAAACTTCTTTATTCTCTTTTCGCTTATCTTTTTGCTTTTGTGTGCATTAGTTTTACTTTCTTTTTACTTTTGTAAAATGTTTGTGGGTATCATTGCTGTAAGCCCTCACGAGACTACAACTCGTCCACTAGGGATACCTTGGGGTTTAAAGGCTTGTTGCATACGCTAAATGCATCCGGGATCCCTACGAAAGTGACTTAGTTAAATTTTATTTTAAAGATGTTTATGTTATTTTACTCTATGTTTTGCTCGAGGACTAGCAAAATGTTAGGTTTGGGGGTGTGATGAGTGGTAAATCTATCACTATTTCCCACTCATTTAACCTAATATTTTGTATAGTTTCTTGAGTTTTGTGAATATTTTGATGTGTTTTGTGTTATTTTGTAGATAAATATAGTTTCAGGACATTCGGGAGGTGATTTGGAGCAAAATAGTGAAAATTGGCAAAAAGGGCATTTTGGTAAATTGTTCGCGTCGTGACGCCTAAAGTGCGCCGGCCTGGCTAACGTGCGCCGGGTCAATGGGTCAGAATTTGAAAAGTTGACTTTGCTAACGTGCGTCGTGCCACGTGTCACCATCACAGCCGATCTGCTAACGTGCGCTGCCACATGTCATCATCCTAAGATGCCGACAATCATCATCTACGCTAAAGTACGCCATTTCACGTGTCATCATCTCAGAAAATCAGCTAAAATGCGCCGCCTGCCATGTGTCAAAAATCTATGGTGCCGACAGAATGCGCGTGACACGTGTCACATTCTCATTGGATCGAATTATTGACAAATCACATTCTGCCACGTGTCAAGCTCTCGTTGGACCACTCTCACCGCGTGCCACATGTTATCATTTGATTGTGTCGACATTATACGCGTAGTCAACCCGTGTTGACCGAAGACGCGTCGCGACGCCAAGGCCTTTGGCGTCGCGATGCCGGTACCAAGTTTTGCCTATAAATTCGGCTCCTCTTCACTTCATTTGGTGTGCTTTCCTTGGGAGTTTTTCCCTGTTTTTAAAGGATTGCATCTAGTTTTTTGTAAAAATAAAAATAATATTTAATTTATGTATTTTATTTTCAGTAGTAATAATAGTTCTTCTTATTCTTCTCTTTTCTTTTATGTTTTGTAGTTAAATTTCTGCTGGGGTAAAGGTGAAGCTTTTTACTTTTATAATTTAGATTAATCTCCCTTAGTTATATATATAAAATTATTTTAAACTTGACTTAATAAAGGATACCGCTATATTGGTCGGTTGGTAATTATTTTTAAACTGGATTTAACCTGACTTAATGAGGATACCGCCTGGTTGGTCGGTTTGTAATTAATTATTAATTTGACTTAATCAGGATACCGCTTATATGGCTGGTTGGTAAATATCACACAGATTTATATATTATAATAAGGGAGATTTCTAAATTATAAATAGTAAAGGTAGATTAATCTCACTTCAATTATAATATGGAAATTGTGATTTTAATAATATGGATTAAAAGTCGATTCCGCCTTAATGGCTGGTTTTAATTATGTAACATAATGTGACATCGCCTATATGGCTGGTCTTTAGGTGACAGATAATTTCTGCCTATATGGCTGGTTTATGGATAAATAATAACACTGCATTTATGGCTGGTTCAACTTAATTAGATAATATTGGCAATTTCCATATTATAATGATTTGAGATTTCTAAAAGTAGATCATCTATCCCCAGCAGTTTATTTTATTTTAGGGAAGTGATGAAACACAATATCCACACACTTTATAATTGATTTTCTTTATTATGGGTAATTCTTTAGTTTGTTTATTGAGTCTTAAGCTTAATGCTTCTTGTTGTCTGATCACCAATAAGATTGATGTGGTAAACTTAAAATGAACTAGACATAGGGATTTTAGGTTTCAGCCTTAGATTCAATAGCTCACGATCTTCCTTGAGGATAGATAACCCTTTAATAGATTTCCTTACAGGATAGGAATGTTTGGTTATTATCTAGGTCCCAAGATCAATCAAGCAATGAAAACAATGCGTGAACACATCAACGGAGGTAGCGGAATACTCACATCGATCGGTTGAGTCGATTTGAAGACGAACAAAGCCACAAAACTCACTGCCAAGGACGCCCAAATGATGCAGTCCACTGCCTTCAAAAACAGAAAATTGAGTTGAGAAATGGAGCTCCAAGCTTCGTCCATATCCAAATGGTAGTCACTTTGGGATATGTCAATTATCTTTTCAATATTCACAAACCTTTGGCCAAGCCTTGGGTTCGGAATATCGAAACGATGTGCACCTTGTGCAACACGCCCAATTGCAAACTTTGACTTTTCACCTCTAGAATAGTCAAATCAATTCTCTAAGAATTATAATTGCAATTTAATACTTTTAAATCTAAAGATAGATTTATGATAAGTATATTAATTAAGCACTAAAGTCATCATCACATAAATCTTCCAAAGATTTTATGCTCTACTTATTTACTTAATTATGGGCCTAGATATAACAAGTTATTTTATCCAATAAAGTAACCTATTATTAATTCCCAATAAAATTAAATCATTTAAAACATTTAATCCAAGGATTATATATTTTAAATATTAACTTTTCAATTCTTTCTTGATTTCAATAGTCCAACTATTTAATCAATTTAATAAGGTACTATTTATTATATGATTACAATAATCCAATTATTTAATCAACTATAATTTTAATATTGATTACTATAATCTAATTATAAAATCAACTATCATTTTAATTCAATTATATTGATTACTATAATCCAATAATAAAATCAACTATATATTGAATGAGTTTGTATATAGTCCAACTATATATATTTTTAAAACAACATAAAATATTAGTCCAACTAATACTTTTGATTAATATGACGAGTAAAATAGATGAGCGCGTTTAGCGAGTATTCGAACGAATGTTGCAAATTCAATACTTGCCTCCCACTATTTTTTGTCGAGCCTCTAACCCTCTGTCGAGTACTCGGGAAACCGTGTTTCCTAGTGGGCTAGGATCCCGTTAAATATCACACAATCTTGACTTTGGCCAACAAATTGTATGATAATTAACTAGGTAGATCTCGAAGATCAATTGGATATCATCCAACTCCTAGATCCAGTAGGTGGACATCCAAGTCCCAAACATATATCTAATATATGCCTATATATCGAATATATACCCTAACCTTTTTCCTCTGAATCAACTAGGCCTTGGCTTTGGCACAACAAACCTAGTGATCCCAGTCAAGCGCGAACCCATTGACATGGAAGCTTCGTAATCAATGTCAATGGACAAGAAGTGGTCTTGACTTTGGCCAACAAACCACAACTTGGACACGACACCGATATGGAACAAAGCCTCGTGATTAAAACACATCTTCGACGGACAAGGGCTTGACTTTGGCCAACAACCCCTGCCAATCTCGGATCTTGAGTAAGAATCACTCAATGGAAGGAAAATAAACGCTTGATATTTAACGAGGGTTTTTCGCGTGCAAATTGGCTACCAATTTAATTATCTTTGTTAAGGTCTCATCATCATACACCCTTAAACATGCATTCTAAATACATAATAAAGCGAGTATGAAAATAAATAATAATGATATGCGAATGGATACTTAACACATTGATCCTAGATCAAATCTCTCCCTTTCTCACTCAAGCTAGCACTTGTATTACTTCTACCCGTTACACTACACTTCTAAAGAAACCTCATTTACATGGAGGGGAATAGGTGAGAAGAGAATACAAAGAGAATGAAGGTGATAAGGCTGGACACGCAGGTCCAATTTAATAAATCAAATTTATTACAACAATTTCTAAAATTGCCCACCATCTAATATCCATCCGATATACATTATTCATTCAACACAACCACGTATTCACACATATAAGCATGCTATCAATCAATCTAATCAAATTAATTAATCTGATAATTAAGTGATCATCCAATGTTCAAACAACGATTTGATTTTGTTCGAGTCAAACTCGTTTTTGCGAATAAGTACTCAAAGTACGAATTCATGAATTAAATTAAAATACATCATTAAATCAAATTTAACATGTATTTAATACTAATTCACTATTCAATTCCAAATTAAACATTACACTTTATTAATAAACCTTTTACGATTTAAATTCCAAATATAATCATAACGCGTCTCAAAGACCGATTAACGTCCAACGTTAATTCAATTAAAGTCCAATGGGCTTTTAATTGATTTCTTAAGGCATGGACTTTTGGTCAACTCGGGTCAAACCGATAACCAAAGTCCAATCCGGGATTTACCCCATAAGCCCATAAATCAATCTTGGCCCATTAGGCCCAATTGAACTTTAAAGGTTCATTAAGTCGCATTTGGGCTTAACGGAAGTGGTTTTGGGCCCAATTGGATCCAATCCACTTGGCCTAAACCCAACTTTGTACAACAAAGCCCAATAAACCCAATAACAACTTTAATAGCCCAAATCCAATTTTAAGGCCTCAAATAATTAAATTACATAAATCCAATTTAGCAATTTAATTACCTAAAGTGTATTATATGATTAATCAACTAAATCAACATTTCCAAAACACCAAATTAGTCCAATTAATCATGCTCATTATCATTATCATATGTCCAACACATAAATGAAAAATCAAACCCATTTACATGCTTCTTTAGTCTCGGCCAAGGAAGGATTTCACATCCGATTTGGTTTCAATCCAATCAAACCCACAATCGACATTAAATCAACATCCTAAATGATTTCATACACATCCAATGTTCATAAAATCAAAAATCCAAGACATTTAAGGGCATACACCAATTCGGCCAACATGAGAATTTTGGGGATTTATGTTCAATTTAAAATTAAATCCAATTCAATCTTAAATTAACATCATCCTACTTCATTACAACTCATCCAATGAATTAATAATGAAAAATTCCAAGAATTCCAACACCATACATATTCGGCCAACACCATCAAATTGGGGAAAATTGTTCCAAACACATTTTCTTGAAATTTATCAAATCAATCTTCAATACAACAACATTTAAACATGCTCAATCATCCATGAGATCCCCGGATATGTTGGCAGTAAATACGGTCGTCGGAGTATCCGAATCACGTACGTACCAAGTACTACGTTCTACCGATTTACGAGACAAGGTCAACTCCTAGCAAAGCACCAAGTCTACCCAATTCTCCGGACATATCCATTTAAGAATATTAAAGATCTGTATCAAGCGTAGTATACCAATGTATTGTGCATATCGGCCCAGTATCAGATAGTCACGTGCTAGGGCTGGGGCTGGATAAGTGTCTACCCCGTTCGAAACACATATCGGATGTCTGGTAACATAGTCTCTATAATCGGATATTCATGACCTGGTCACAATATCCCGATTGGTTGCGCAACACTCAAGAGCACTAGTACCGTATCCTGCGTGACATCATCTCCAATATGACTGAAGTGATACTTACGTCTCGACATCACACCCAATACACTACGACTCTCTGATAAACCCAGAAGTGGTGTACGCAGAACCGGTTAAAGCCCTGTACCACCAAGACCAAAGTCTATCGATTATCGTGTGTGTTTACGCCGGTCAAGTTTTTGGCGCCGTTGCCGTGGACTTATTTTTCTTGAGTTATTAATTTTGAAGCTCTCTAATTTACTTGTATCTAATTTTCTTTATTTGTATCTGTAATTTTTATTTCTTTCTTTTGTTTTCAGGTGAATGAAAAATGGAACATTATTGGGAGATTGAGAGATCACGAGCTTTAATAGAAGATACACCCCAAATCTGGGAGCAACAATCTATTTTCTGAGGCCTGTTGTACAGCCTAACAACTATCACTTGATGTCAGAATCAAGCAATACTACATTTGCTAATCAGAATGAAATGGGAAGATGTGTAATTTGTGATGGTAACCACTCGAGCGATCAATGCATATACTTTTCAGAGTGGCAGAATTATCAGAATCATTCAAGGGACGAAGAACCATCATATTTTCCATCTTATCCACCATCTACCTACGATCTTCATCAACAATCAGAACCATCAGAAGAAGATCAGATGATTGACATGCTCAAAGATTGGTTCAAGAAACGAGACGAAGAGTTGGATACGATGTTTGAAACATACCAGAATCAACTCGAAAGTATTCAGAGACAATCAACATCTATTCAGAGGATGACAGATCAAATGAGACAATTCACAGAAAACCAGAACTACATACCTCAAGGACCAGTTTCAGATGACACTAAGCCTTCGAGTACCAATCAGTTCACAATGACACTTCTGTTAGACATTGTGACCCATAGCGTCACTATTTTGTAAATGATATTGTATTATTGTACAAAATTAACTATGTGATAATGAAATTGCCTTTTTCCGTTTTGTAAAATTATTTAATAAATTAATGGCAAAATTCCATATGATTAGTTCCGTATTGAGATGATATGAGACAGTATCAATATAAAAGGTTTAATCATTAAATATCCCTAGTCAGAGTGTTATCGAGATCGGACATCGATAATGCGGAATAGACTAGTATTGCACTTGTGCGAGTTGTGATGGCACAACGGCATAGTTCTCATATATTTAAGTATTGGATGCTTATGCAAGTGCGATAGGAGGTTGTGTTTTACCGATGGTATGGAAAACAGCTTCGCTCTGGACAGACCCCGCGGAATCCCATTGGTAGTATGTCTGCGTGTCTATTGGAGGCCGCATCAGGGTAGGTGTATATGGTCTTAACCTGAGACTTGCATCGCTAGTACTTGCGACAATCGGTAAACTTTGGTTGTGGTGGTTTGGGGCTTTAACCGGTTCTGTGTACGCCTCTTCTGGGTTTATCAAGAATCGTAGTGTACTGGATGTGATGTCAAGATGGAAGTATCACTTCAGACATATGGAGATGATGATCACGCAGGATACAGAACTAGTACTCTATAAAAGGTTGCAACCGTCGGGACAATATGACCAGGTCAGGATTGTCCTATTTAAAGAGACTAGTTGTTTGATATCCGATATATGTTTCGTACGGGGCAGACACATTTCCAGCCCCAGGCCTAACATGTGATCGTCCGATACTGGATCGATGTACGCGATACTACGGTATACTACGCCTTATAAAGATCTAATATTCCAGTAAGAATATTTCTGGAGAATTGGGTAGGCATGGCGCTTTGCTAGAAGCCAACCTTGTCTTGTAAATCGGTAAAAACGTAGTACGAGGTACGTACGTGTTTGGATTATCCAACGACCGTATTTACTGCCAACATATCCGGAGATCTCTTGGGTCGCTTCCTGAAGATTCACTTATGATGTTTGATTCGAACTTTATTAATCTTGGATTAATTACGGAGAAACTTTATCTTGGATAAAATGCCTTATTAGGAGAGAGAGAGAGATCGATTAATTTGGAATTAATCGATAAAATAATATATTCGATATATTATTAAACGAAATTAGATTTCGTCGCGGAATTAAAATCGGATTTTAATTCGGGCAAACGAATTAATTTGGAATTAATTCGTTAGTGATCTGAATAATAATTCCGCTAGGCGTAATTATTTAATTCTCGTCGCGACGGAAATTCGTTAATTCGGAATTAGCGAATTTGGGCCCGAAAGTGTTTGCGGACACATTCGTATTTTGAAACGGGTGGAATCCGCAAATCACATCGCGATATCTCATTACTTGACACGAATAGATGATGGATGTATCTAGTCACCTTTATGGGATGATACATTGTCTATATTCTCAATGTGAGATAATGATTGCATATGATGAATTTTCCTTTGGAGGGAAAACCTTTCACGGTTTTTGAAGGGTTTTTAATTAAAAAATTCATTTTGGTATTTGATATCTTATCATTTCTTTTCATTTGGTCTCTCATGGTTTTAAAAAAATAAGAAGGAGAAAGAAAATTGAAAAGTCTAACACTCCCTCTTCCTCTCCTTGCTCACGCCGTGAGCTTCATCATAGAAGGCAGAAAATTGTTTTCATCTTCTCCATTTTGCTAGCACATTTAAGGATCAAAAGAGGTGATAGGGAAACATCCTTGGAGCTTGGAACACTTGAAGACTTGAAGCTTCTCTTCCTCTTCATCTTGGCCGAAACTTCCACCTTGAAGACTCAAGGATTGTCTTCACCATTTTCGTCACAAAGCTTAGTAAGTATGATTCCGCCATGTTTCTAGCTTTGCATGTATGTTATTTGTATTTCTATGGCTTAATCTTTCTTTGGGACTAATTATAGAAACCAACAATGGTATCATGGAGCCATGTTAAGCATGAAATACATTAGGGTTAATTTGGGGAAAATTGATTGAAGCATGTTCTTGTTAAATTGGATGCTAAAGTATGCTTATATGTATGTTATATGATATATTACATGATCAATTTTAAGAAAAATGCATTGGATGATTTTTCCCCAAAGTGGTTGTCTTGGCCGAATGTGGAGGTGCTTCCATTGGTTTGGAATTTTTCATGCACAAGTTTATTTGATGACTTAAGCATGATTAAATGTATGATATATGATATAATACATGATCAATTTTGAGAAAAATGCATTGGATGATTTTTCCCCAAAATGTTGCTTTGGCCGAATGTGAGGTACTTCCACTAAGTTGAATTTTTGCATGCACAAGTTCATTAGATGATTTGAGTATGCTTAAATGTATGTAATATGATGTATTACATGATCAATTTTGAGAAAAATGCATTGGATAATTTTTCCCCAAAATTGATGCCTTGGCCGAATGTGTAGGTCATTTTACTGGTTTGGTATTTTGCATGCACAAGTTCATTAGATGATTTGAGTATGCTTAAATGTATGTAATATGATGTATTACATGATCAATTTTGAGAAAAATGCATTGGATGAATTTTTAACCAAAATTGTTGATTGACCGAAAATGGAGATCCTTTTACTTAATTGGATTTTTTGCTTTCAAGTTCATTAGATGACTTAAAATCAATACGGGATATAGATTAGTGATTCAATTGGATTGAAAAAACAAATCGAACCGCAAAAATCCCTCTTGGCCGAATACAACATGACATGTTAAAGGACTTGATTTTTTGTTCAAATAAATGTTAGACAAGTGTTTTGAACAATTGATGATTAATAAATTAAATTGATGTTTTTGAAATATTTGGTTTAATGAATTAATCATGCAATTACACTTTAATTAATTGAATTTTAAAATTTGGAATATTAAAATTTAATTAATGGGCTTTTATGTTTAATTGGGCCTTATGGGCTTGAAATTGATTTTATGGCACTTAAGGGTGATTCCTTATTTGGGCTTGGTAATTGGGTTTGACCCACATTGACCAAAGCCCAAGCCTTGATAAATCAATTGAAAGCCCATCGGACTTTAATTAAACATACATTGGATGTTAGTTGGGCTTGGAGACCCAATTGATAAGATTTAGAATCTAATCTTTAAAAGCACATTAGAAGTGTAAACATTTAATTTGGAATTAAATAAATTGAATTAATATTGAATGCGACTTAAATTGGATTTAACGGGTAGTTCGATATAATTCCTGAATTCGTACCTTATGTACTTATTCTCAAACGAGTTGGACTCGCGCAAAATCAAACCGTTGATTGAACATTGGATGATCACTTAAACAAAGACTAATTAATTGGATTAGATTGGTTGTATAGCATGTCTTGAATGAATATACATGTATGTGATGAATGAATAGTGTATAGCGGATGGATATTAGAAGGGAAAGGGTAATTTTAGAAATTATTGTAAATTTAGAATTTATAAATTGGACCTGCGTGTCCAGCCTTATCTCTTTTATCTCTTTGTATTCTCTTCTTACCTAATTCCCCTCAATGTAAATGAGGTTTCTCTTATTGTATTATGTAATTGGGTAGAAGTAGAATATTGCTAGCGGGGAGTGGAAAGGGAGTGATTTGTTCTAGGAACAAGTTGTTTTATATATCCATCCGTATATCACTATTAATTTACTTTATGCACTTTATGATGTTTTAGAAGCATGCTTATGGGTGTATGATGATGAGACCTAACAAAGATAATAAATTGGTTGCCAATTACGCAAAATCCCTCAATTTATATTAAGCAATTATCCTTCCATTGAATGATTCTTGTTCAAGATCCAAAATTGGCATTGGTTTGTTGGCCAAAGTCAAGACCTTTGTCAATTGAGGATGTACTTGAATCATGAGAGTTTTGTTCCACATCGGTGTCTTGTCCAAGTTGTGATTTGTTGGCCAAAGTCAAGATCACTTCTTGTCCAACGACATTGATTACGAAACTTTCCTTGTCAATGGGTCCCGCTTAACCGGAATCATTAGGTTTGTTGTGCCAAAGCCAAGGCCTAGATGATTCGGAGGATATGGGTTAGGAAAATGTATTAGATACATTGGCATAAGTAAATATACATATGTTTTGGACTTGGATGTCCACCTAACCGGATCTAGGAATTGGATAGGATCCAATTGATCTTTGAGATCTACCTAGTTAAATAGCATACAATTTGTTGGCCAAAGTCAAGATTGTGTGTTATTTAACGGGATCCTAGCCCGCTAGGAAATAGGATTTCCCGAGTTCTCAACAGAGGGTTAGAGACTTGATAAAAATAGTGGGAGGCTAGTATTGAATTTGTAATTTCATTCAGATACTTAGCCTTACGCGTCTTTCAAAATTATTTCGTTTAATTAATTAAAATTAGTTGGACTAATTCATTGTTATTTTTTTTGTAACAGTTTGACTGTACCCATTTTATCGTTAACTAGATAGTTGGACTATCGTAGTTGAGATGGCAAGCAAGGTAAATGTCCGAGACATCATCATGGGTGACAATGTCTTTAAGGGCACAAACTTCGCTGATTGGGAAATGAAACTGAGGATAGTCCTTGGGGCTGAGAGGATGTTGTACACTGTACAAACACCTCTCCCGCCTAAGCCCACTGACCCACTTGAGCTGGAGTTATGGAAAACTCACAGCAATGATTGTGACACAGCTCAGGCTATTATGTTAGCTTCGATGACTCAGCACTTTCGTCGCCAGAATAGGGACTTGGATCCTTATAGTATGATGGCTAGACTGCGAGATCTCCACCGTTCCAACAAGCGGATGGAAAGGTACGAGTTGGTGAAGAAACTCTTCCGCGCCTGAATGACTGAAGGCGCATCAGTTGAGGCCCACGGGGCTCAAATGATCGCCGATATTGATGAGTTGGCCAATATGGGAATAGTCTTGGAGGCTGAGCTGACCATAGATTTGATCTTACAGTCACTTCCTGATACTTGGAAACAAATCATAATCAACTATAAGTTGATGGATACGGATGACACTCTTGGAGAGCTGTTATCCATCTTGAAGGAGTCTGAAAAAGAACTCCAAAAGGGGGGCAAGCGCGAGGCGCACTTTGCATCGACCTCTCAGAGGCCAAAGGCTGGGCCCAAAGCTACTGGAGGGGTGAGGAAGAAGAAACATAAGAAAAGGGGTAAAGGCAAGTTGACAAAAGCTTCTGGGAAGCCAAGGGACAAATCTCAAGATGTCTGCCTCAACTGCGGCAAGAAAGGTCACTGGAAACGTGACTGCCGAATGGGCAAGGGACAAGGGGAGGATATCAAGGCAGGCAAGGCACTAGCCTCTGGTATGTTTGTTATTGAGATAAATATGACTACTTCTAGTTTTAAAAATTGGATTTTTGATTCTGGTTGTGCTGCTCATATATGTACTGATTTGCAGGATCTGCAGGATAGCAGGATGCTGACTTCAGGGGAGGTTGATCTACGAGTCGAAACGGAACTCCAGTTGCTGTTTTGGCTGTAGGGACTTTTGTTTTGGAATTGCCCTCGGGGCATGCTTAAACTTTTGAACTGTTATTATATACCTAGTTTGACTAGGAATATCATATCTGTATCTTTGTTAACCCAGCATGGGTACACTTTTGTATTTAGAAACACTGGGTGTTATTTATATGAAAATGATGCAGAAATTTGCACTGCTGTAGCAAATAATGGCCTTTATATTTTGAATATAAATGAATCTCCTAAACATAAAATAACAAACAAAAGGCTCAAAAGAGTAATCTAAAAGATGAAGCTTACCTGTGGCATTGTCGTCTAGGACACATAAACAAGACTCGCATATCCACACTTTTGAAGATTGGGTACTTGGACGGATTTGATCTTAATTCATATGATGTCTGCGAATCTTGTCTTTTAGGCAAAATGCCTAAATCACCTTTTAGTGGTAAAGGTGAACGTGCCACAGAACTGTTAGCCCTCGTTCATAGTGACGTATGTGGGCCCATGTCTAGCCAGGCTAGAGGTGGATATCATTACTCGTAACCTTTACGGATGATGCATCTCGTTATGGTTATGTGTATCTAATGAGACACAAGTCGGAAACTTTTGAGAAATTCAAAGAGTTTCGACACGAAGTAGAAAAACAAACAGGCAAGAGTATTAAGACATTGCGGTCGGACCGTGGTGGCGAATACTTAAGTTATGAGTTTCAAGATTACTTGAAAGAAAATGGTATTCTTTCACAGTGGACTCCTCCTGGAACACCGCAATTAAACGGTGTGTCTGAACGGAGAAACCGTACCTTGTTAGACATGGTAAGGTCGATGATGAGTCGGACTGAGCTACCAATATCCTTCTGGGGATACGCATTAACCAGTGCGGTACTTATTTTGAATAAGGTTCCGTCAAAGTCTGTTGAACAGACTCCATATGAGAAATGGACAGGAAGGAAACCAGGTTTCTCTTTCCTGAAGATTTGGGGATGCTGGGCATATGTTAAACGTTTGGAAGGTACCAAACTAGAACCCAAATCAGATAAATGCCTTTTCGTGGGATATCCTAAGGAAACCAAAGGATATTACTTCTATCACCCACAAGAGAACAAAGTGTTTGTTGCTCTACATACATTTTTCCTTGAGAAGGAATTCCTAGATGCAGTGGTAAGTGGGAGGAAAGTGGAGCTCGATGAAAATCGTAGTGATACTGTTCCTGGCAATGAATCAACGACGGAACATAAACAGACCATCCAGGATGAGTCTGTACCACAATCTTCAGATACACAAGGACCGCGTAGGTCGGAGAGAGTCAGGAAGGTACCTGAGAGGTATGGGTTCCTGATCTCGCCTCATGTAGATATTAATCTTATTGAGGATAAGGAACCGACTACGTATGAGGAAGCAATACAGAATATTGATTCCGCTTTATGGCAAGATGCCATGAAGTCCGAGATGGATTCCATGTATCCCAACCAAGTTTGGACACTGGTTGATGCACCAGAAGGCGTAAAGCCTATTGGATGCAGATGGATCTTCAAGAAGAAGACCGACATGGATGGCAACGTGAAAACGTACAAAGCTAGGCTTGTAGCAAAGGGGTATCGTCAACAATATGGTATTGATTATGACGAAACTTTCTCACCCGTTGCCATGATTAAATCCATTCGGATAATGCTTGCAATAGCTGCATATTTCGATTACGAGATATGGCAGATGGACGTTAAAACCGCTTTCCTTAACGGAAACCTTTTGGAGGATGTTTATATGCAACAACCTGACGGTTTTATCATACCTAGACTTGCAAACAAGGTTTGTAAGTTAAATCGATCCATTTATGGATTGAAGCAAGCATCACGGTCATGGAATCAGCGTTTTGATGAGATCATAAAAGAATATGATTTCGTACAAAACGATGATGACCCTTGTGTATACAAGAAGGTTAGTGGGAGAGCACTGACTTTTATTGTCCTTTATGTCGACGACGTATTGCTCATAGGCAATGACATTCCCATGCTAACGTCGGTGAAAGCTTGGCTTTCATTAAAATTCTCCATGAAAGATCTGGGAGAAGCAGCCTTTATTCTGGGAATAAAGATCTACCGGGATAGATCTAGAAAGCTGCTTGGACTCTCCCAGAGTACATATATTGACAAAGTGTTGAAGCGATTCAACATGGATCAATCCAAGAAGGGATTGATGCCAATATCACGTGGTATTCTTCTGTCTAAGGACATGTGTCCTAAAACTAAAGAAGAGAGAGATAACATGAGTCGGATACCGTTCGCCTCGGCAATCGGATCGATCATGCATGCCATGATATCTACGCGACCTGATGTGTCATATGCTTTGAGCATATGCAGTCGCTATCAGGCCGATCCAGGTGAAGGTCACTGGATGGCTGTTAAGAATATCCTTAAGTATCTTAGACGAACCAAGGATGCTTTCTTAATTTATAGAGGTGGAGAACTTGAGGTGTCTGGGTACACCGATGGAAGTTTCCAAACCGACAAGGACGACTTCAAGTCGCAATCAGGGTACATTTTTTGTTTGAATAACGGAGCAGTGAGCTGGAAATCTTCCAAGCAAGATACTGTTGTCGATTCAACAACAGAAGTGGAGTATATTGCTGCATCAGAAGCAGCAAAGGAGGCAGTTTGGATCCGAAAATTCCTAATCGGATTAGGAGTAGTTCCGTTAGCTGCTGAGCCCGTGCCATTGTATTGTGACAATAACGGGGCTATAGCACAAGCTAAGGAACCAAGGTCTCATCAACGATCCAAGCATGTTCTTCGGCGTTACCATCTGATTCGGGAGATTATACATCGTGGCGATGTAAAAGTCGAGAAGGTCGCATCGGATGACAACATTGCAGATCCGCTGACGAAGGCTGTTCTTCAGCAAATGTTTGAACGACATATACATAGTTCAGGTATTAGATGCTTGAGTGACTGGCTATAGGCCAAGTGGGAGATTGTTAGACATTATGACCCATAGCGTCACTATTTTGTAAATGATATTGTATTATTGTACAAAATTAACTATGTGATAATGAAATTGCCTTTTGCCGTTTTGTAAAATTATTTATAAATTAATGGCAAAAGTCCATATGATTAGTTCCGTATTGAGATGATATGAGACAGTATCAATATAAAAGGTTTAATCATTAAATATCCCTAGTCGGAGTGTTATCGAGATCGGACATCGATAATGCGGAATAGACTAGTATTGCACTTGTGCGAGTTGTGATGGCACAACGGCATAGTTCTTATATATTTAAGTATTGGATACTTATGCAAGTGCGATAGGAGGTTGTGTTTTACCGATGGTATGGAAAACAGCTTCGCTCTGGACAGACCCCGCGGAATCCCATTGGTAGTATGTCTGCGTGTCTATGGGAGGCCGCATCAGAGTAGGTGTATATGGTCTTAACCTGAGACTTGCATCGCTAGTACTTGCGACAATCGGTAAACTTTGGTTTTGGTGGTTCGGGGCTTTAACCGGTTCTGTGTACGCCTCTTCTGGGTTTATCAAGAATCGTAGTGTACTGGATGTGATGTCAAGATGGAAGTATCACTTCAGACATATGGAGATGATGATCACGAAGGATACAGAACTAGTACTCTATAAAAGGTTGCAACCGTCGGGACAATATGACCAGGTCAGGATTGTCCGATTTAAAGAGACTAGTTGTTTGATATCCGATATATGTTTCGTACGGGGCAGACACATTTCCAGCCCCAGGCCTAACATGTGATCGTCCGATACTGGATCGATGTACGCGATACTACGGTATAATACGCTTGATAAAGATCTAATATTCCAGTAAGAATATTTCTGGAGAATTGGGTAGGCATGGCGCTTTGCTAGAAGCCAACCTTGTCTTGTAAATCGGTAAAAACGTAGTACGAGGTACGTACGTTTTTGGATTATCCAACGACCGTATTTACTGCCAACATATCCGGAGATCTCTTGGGTCGCTTCCTGAAGATTCACCTATGATGTTTGATTCGAACTTTATTAATCTTGGATTAATTACGGAGAAACTTTATCTTGGATAAAATGCCTTATTAGGAGAGAGAGAGAGATCGATTAATTTGGAATTAATCGATAAAATAATATATTCGATATATTATTAAACGAAATTAGATTTCGACGCGGAATTAAAATCGGATTTTAATTCGGGCAAACGAATTAATTTGGAATTAATTCGTTAGCGATCTGAATAATAATTCCGCTAGGCGTAATTATTTAATTCTCGTCGCGACGGAAATTCGTTAATTCGGAATTAGCGAATTTGGGCCCGAAAGTGTTTGCGGACACATTCGTATTTTGAAACGGGTGGAATCCGAAAATCACATCGCGATATCTCATTACTTGACACGAATAGATGATGGATGTATCTAGTCACCTTTATGGGATGATACATTGTCTCTATTCTCAATGTGAGATAATGATTGCATATGATGAATTTTCCTTTGGAGGGAAAACCTTTCACGATTTTTGAAGGGTTTTTAATTAAAAAATTCATTTTGGTATTTGATATCTTATCATTGCTTTTCATTTGGTCTCTCATGGTTTTAAAAAAATAAGAAGGAGAAAGAAAATTGAAAAGTCTAACACTCCCTCTTCCTCTCCTTGCTCACGCCGTGAGCTTCATCATAGAAGGCAGAAAATTGTTTTCATCTTCTCCATTTTGCTAGCACATTTAAGGGATCAAAAGAGGTGATAGGGAAACATCCTTGGAGCTTGGAACACTTGAAGACTTGAAGCTTCTCTTCCTCTTCATCTTGGCCGAAACTTCCACCTTGAAGACTCAAGGATTGTCTTCACCATTTTCGTCACAAAGCTTAGTAAGTATGATTCCGCCATGTTTCTAACTTTGCATGTATGTTATTTGTATTTCTATGGCTTAATCTTTCTTTGGGACTAATTATAGAAACCAACAACTTCAACATAGGAGGAGGCTGAGCAGTATCAACAACCAGGGGTATCAGTTCAGGAGCCCGAACCGGCAAAGTCTCGATTTGATTTTTATTATTTTGACTCTGACGAGGATGAAGCTGATCTATTTGTACCAACTGCACCAACAACGGAGGATCAAACTTTCAATCCTCAAAATGAAGATCTTGGAACATGCTTTACCATGATGTTTGATGAAGATCTACCTGAACCATCCATTCCAGTCGTATCAGAGGATGAAGACCTAATGTCAGAAACATCTTTACATCCTCAGGCAGATACTTATGGAGCATGCATTTCACAGATGACGGATGAAGAGTTGAACGAGGAAATTTTAAAATTCATCTGTGAAGAAAATGTGGAGCAAGAAACAAAGCAAATAGATGAGCAACTGTCAGACCAAATTGAAAATCCAGAGCATTCAGGAGAAATATCGCTGTATCGGGGAGTACAAATCAAAGATATCACACAGAAGCTTGACATAATGGAACTTCCATTCCAAGTCAAGCACCATACGAGACCTTCTGATTTTCTTTCTTTCTTTGCAGGAACCACTGGAGCAACAAGAAGTAAAAAGGTAGCACGAGCACTGAATGATACAAAACTCTTTTTATCACCTTACCGTTGGAAGAGACCTTTCAAAAGAAACGCTCATGGGATTGTCTTTAATCGGACATCCAAAAAGACATTGAAACCTCCTTGACAGAAGGATTTCAGTTACGTCTGGCTGAAGACGAAAAATTTAGCGCTAGCAGGGAGGCAACCCATGCAATTTGTTGTAATTTCTGTTTTTATATTTTGTGTATACATGTTGTAGAATTTTTTATTTTTGTGTGTTATTTTTGTAGAGAAAATCTCAACCAAAGCATAAGACAGAAGGAATGGTGTTTGGCAATAACAAAGAAGAGAGACAATTCATTAGTGATGGCTGAGTAAAGAATGAATTATTGAGACGCATCCTTATGAATTTATCACAATTCCGTTGCCTTAATTATTGCTTTGATTTGTTTTTCTGTTGCAATTATCTTTATTTTCATAGACAGCATCCAGAATTTTTGACCTTTCACGATTCATTTTGTTGTTAAGCTAACAAGCTTCCTTTGGAAGATACTATTGCTATTATTACTCACCATTTTCAGGTTCTATAAATTCAACTCATCATTGCACATCAGAAGACATCCAGAGTAAAAAAATGGAAGCCACTTCAAGAAGACTAGTTGAAAACATCTGTGTGTTTTGCGGTAGTAGTGTTGGTACTAAGCCACAGTACGTAGAAGCAGCACATGAATTGGGTCGAGTCTTAGCTGCAAGTAATATGCACTTAGTATATGGCGGAGGCAATCTTGGACTAATGGGGATCGTTTCAAAGGCTGTACAGGAATGAGGCAGTCACGTTTTGGGAATCATCCCAAAACCCTTGGCAGAGGCAAATCTTATTGGATCATCAAACGGAGAAGAGCTAATCGTTCCAGGTATGTCGGAACGATTGGTAGAAATGATTAATCGTGCTGATGCTTTTATCGCTTTGCCAGGTGGCTTGGGCACATTGGAGGAAATTTTTATAGTGCTATCTTGGGCAAACCCGAACATACATCAGAAACCAATTGGGCTGTTTAACATTGATGGATTTTATGATTTTCTTTTTGTGTTTCTTGATGATGCCTGGAGAAATGGGTTCGTGTCAAAACCTATGAAAGAACTCCTCTTCACTGTCAGAACTGCTCCGGATCTAATAGATCAACTCTTAGCCTATGAAGCACAAGTTGACCCTATCCTTTCAAAGATAAATTGGTCCGAGGATGATCGTGGTAAGAGGCGACGGATTAATCTGGATCTTAACCTTTAATTTCCTGTAGAATTTCAGCTAAACATGTACTATCTTCTAAACTCTTCTTCTACTGTTTAAGACATTAGGGACAATGTCTCATTTAGGTTTGGGGGAGGGAATTAGTTAATCAGTACATTGTTTTTAGTTTGTGTGTTATTTTTATTTTTAGTCCAAAATATTTCGAAAAATACAAAAAAATTGAAAAATTTTCAAAAATTACAAAAAACTATTTTGCGTTTTTGTGTTTTTATTTTGATTAAAGAGGTGAAATTGGTAAGAGATGGCTGAGTAAGGAGTTTTCACTCCTGAGACGTATCTTAAACCATTTTTGAAACAAGGTAATTTTTGTTTATTTCATTTTGAATTATTTAATTTATGAATTCTCCATAAAATTGACTAAAATGGATCTACATATGCTCAGTTCACAGATATTATAAACATGCATAGTAACATACGGACATGAGCTATAATTGAAAAGTTTGTAATATTCAGTGCTCTAGTATAATTGGAGGAAACATCTCAAAAATTGATGGAGTAAAAAAAATAAAAAATAAAAAAATAAAAAAACATCTGAGATCCGAGTTATTAAGTATTTAAGGGTGTTTTAACACCTAGTGCCCTAAAACCAACTGGTTTGGGAGTCACTGGCCCAAAGCTCGCTACATGGATCAAAGATGCTGCAAAAAAATATATATCTGAAGTCTGAGTAATTAAGTCCGTAGGGGTGTCTTAACACCTGGTGCCCTAAAGCCAACTTGTTTGGGAGCCACCGACCCAACACTCGTTACATAGATGGAAGATATTATATATAAATAAAAAAAAAATCAAAGAAAAAATCAGAAAAATCAGAAAAATTATTCCATTGCTACAAAAAGGTGTGAAATCTGATAGAACTTTAGGACAAAAATATTACTCTCTTATCAACTACACTTATGATTGTTGTGGACAAAAATGAGTTGTTTAATATTTTGTTGGTTGTATATATGGAGAATGGTAAATATAATCGGAGAATTTACTTATTCAGTAATTTAGAAAGAAACAAAACAACTAGTAACTTGGAGTAGAAGTTTCACCTGATTAGTCACAAACTTCTTTATTCTCCTTTCGGTTGTCTTTTTGCTTTTGTGTGCATTAGTTTTACTTTTTTTTTTTTTTTTGTAAAATGTTTGTGGGTATCATTGCTGTAAACCCTCACGAGACTACAACTCGTCCACTAGGGATACCTTGGGGTTTAAAGGCTTGTTGCATACGCTAAATGCAACCGTGATCCCTACGAAAGTGGCTTAGTTAAATTTTATTTTAAAGATGTTTATGTTATTTTATTCTATGTTTTGCTCGAGGACTAGCAAAATGTTAGGTTTGGGGGTGTGATGAGTGGTAAATCTATCACTATTTACCACTCATTTAACCTAATATTTTGTATAGTTTCTTGAGTTTTGTGAATATTTTGATGTGTTTTGTGTTATTTTGTATATAAATAAAGTTTCAGGACATTCTGGAGGTGATTTGGAGCAAAACGGTGAAAATTGGCAAAAAGGGCATTTTGGTAAATTGTTCGCGTCGCGACGCGCAATTCCTTGGCGTCGCGACGCCTAAAGTGCGCCGGCCTGGCTAAAGTGCGCCGGGTCAACGGGTCAGAATTTGAAAAGTTGACTTTGCTAACGTGCGCCGTGCCATGTGTCACCATCACAGTCGATCTGCTAACGTTCGCTGCCACGTGTCATCATCCTAAGATGCCGACAATCATCATCTACGTTAACGTGCACCGTGCCACGTGTCATCATCTCATAAGATCAGCTAAAATGCACCGCTTGCCACGTGTCAAAAATCTATGGTGCCGACAGAATACGTGTGACACGTGTCACCTTCTCATTGTACCGATTTATTGGCAAATCACATTCTGCCACGTGTCAAGCTCTCATTGGACCATTCTCACCGCGTGCCACGTGTCATCATTTGATTGTACCGACATCGTATGCGTACTCAACCCGTGTTGACCGAAGAAGCGTCTTGGCGTCGCGACGCCAAGACTTTTGGCATCGCGATGCCGGTACCAACTTTTGCCTATAAATTCGGCTCCTCTTCACTTCATTTGGTGTGCTTTCCTTGGGAGTTTTTCCCTGTTTTTAAAGGATTGCATCTAGTTTTTGTAAGAATAAAAATAATATTTAATTTATGTATTTTAATTTTCAGCAGTAATAATAGTTCTTATTCTTATTCTCTTTTCTTTTATGTTTTGTAGTTAAATTTCTGCTGGGGTAAAGTTGAAGCTTTTTACTTTTATAATTTAGATTAATCTACCTTAGTTATAATATATAAATTATTTAAAACCTGACTTAATAAAGGCTACCGCTATATTGGTCGGTAGGTAATTATTTTTAAACTGGTTTTAACCTGACTTAATGAGGATACCGCCTGGTTGGTCGGTTGGTAATTAATTATTAATTTGACTTAATCAGGATACCACCTATATGACTGGTTGGTAAATATCACACAGATTTATATATTATAATAAGGGATATTTCTAAATGATAAATAGTAAAGGTAGATTAATCTCACTTCAATTATAATATGGAAATTGTGATTTTAATAATATGGATTAAAAGTCGATTCCGCCTTAATGGCTGGTTTTAATTATGTAACATAATGTGACTTCGCCTATATGGCTGGTCTTTAGGTGACAGATAATTTCCACCTATATGGCTGGTTTATGGATAAATAATAACATCGCCTTTATGGCTGGTTCAACTTAGTTAGATAATATTGGCAATTTCCATATTATAATGATTTGAGATTTCTAAAAGTAGATCCTCTATCCCCAGCAGTTTATTTTATTTTAGGGAAGTGATGAAACACAATATCCACACACTTTATAATTGATTTTCTTTATTATGGGTAATTCTTTAGTTTATTTATTGAGTCTTAAGCTTAATGCTTCTTGTTGTCTGATCACCAATAAGATTGATGTGGTAAACTTAAAATGAACTAGACATAGGGATTTTAGGTTTCAGCCTTAGATTCAATAGCTCACGATCTTCCTTGAGGATAGATAACCCTTTAATAGATTTCCTTACAGGATAGGAATATACCTGTCGCGCGTGGGTAGCCATAATTGGAACTTGGTCTTAATGAATCCAGGTAATTTGGTTGACATAGGAATATGGTTCAATTGGGTTATACTGGGTATATGCGTCTGACCATCGGAAGAGGCTTTTGCATATCATCGTGTTCCAAGTTAACAAATTAAATTATTACATATATATAAGAGAATCAATTCATCTTCTTAATAATATTGTGTGAAGTCACAACCCTAGATCTTTGAGTTTTTTGTCATTTTCCTTAGTATTTTCTTTTGTCTTTTTATTTATTTATTTATTTAGCAAATCTACAATCAACCAAATCAATCAAGCAAACATTCTCTTCTCCCTCAATTAGATATCTGTAAATAAATAGTATCAACAATTAATAACAACAGTAGGAATTAAGTCCTCGTGGGATCGATATTTTTATAGTACTTGAACGATACGTACGCTTGCGTTATACGTGTGTGTTTACGCCGGTCAACTACTGTAGTGTGGCCAAGTTTACAAATTCAATGCGACTTCGACTTCAGTCTAAAAATTTTGATTTTTGGATATGTTATTCGAAATCATGTCTAGTTCAATCATAATTTTATGGTTTGGCAATTAGATTTCTAAATCTCAAGTTATAAGCACATTACTAAGACATGTCCAAGACGTCTTGTAAACTAACTTCACTGCTTAACTTGTGAGTTTTTCCGCTCTTCCGATTTTATTCACCTTAGTCGTATTCTCCAGAGTTTCTAGTGTCTATAACATATTTTTCTTCTTATCAAATTTAACTGAATAATTATTTTGGTTCATTGGGAAATTTCATCGAATACTTGGTGTGCGAAATGCCCAAATTCAACCAATTTTCCAGGTTTCAATTCCTTGACCATTTCCAATACATTATACAATTTCAATCTATCTTGAATCTACCACTTGGCCTGAAAAATGGAAGCCTTTAACAACCAAGAATGGAGTAAAGAGAAAATCCTCCATTTTCTTTCCTTCTTCACGTTTTTTGGCTTGAAAAAGATGAGTGAATAATGGCTTATTTATAGGCAAGGGGTTGATTACTTCCTTAATTTTTTTTGTGTAATTAAACAAATTGGACTGTTTAATGTTGATGAATTTTATTACTTCCTTTTTTTGTTTCTTGAAGATGCCCAGAGAAATGGGTTCCTTTCAAAACCCGTAAAAGATTTCCTCTTCACTGCCAGAACAGTCAATGATTTAATTGACCAACTCTTAGCCTTTGAACCACAAATTGACCCTACCATGTCCAAGATAAATTGGTCCGATAATGATCGTGGTAAGAGACGTCGGATAAATCTGGATCTTAATCTTTAATTTGCTTTTTAGATGTAAAATTCCACTCTAACCAGATACTGTCTCCTAAACTCTTCTTATTCTTTTTAAGACATTAGGGACAATGTCTCAATTAGGTTTGGGGGTGGGGAATAGTTGACAAGTATCTTGTTTTTATTTTTCTTGTGTTGTTTTTAGTCAACAAATTTAAAAAAATAAATGTTTGAGTTTTTTATGTTTTAAACTTGACTAATCAGGTGAAATTGGTGTGAGATAGCTGTGTAAGGAATTTCCACTCCTGAGACGTATCTCAGCCTATTTCTAACAAGTTAATTTTTGTTTATTTCCTTTTGAATTATTTAAATTTGTGAATTCTCCAAAATATTGACTAAATTGGCTCTTCATAAGCTCATTTGACAGGTATTATCAACATGAATGGTAACATACGAACATGGACTGTAAGTGAAAAATTTGTAATATTCAGTGCTCTACTTTATTAGAGGAAGTATATGAAAGCGATGGATTAAAAAAAAGAAAAAAAGAAAAAAATTATGTATATAAATAATTAACCATGTTTTTACCTAGTAATCAGACATCTTGCCTCAGTAAGCAGTGATTGTTCGCGTCAAACAGAAAAACCTGAGTTAATAAGAACAAAGTTTCTACTTAGTGACTAGACATCTTGCCTCAGTAAACAATGATTGTTCGCATCCAACGGTGGAACTTTTAACATCTGAAATCTGAGTGATTAAGTCTGTAGGGGTGTCTTAACACGTAGTTCCCTAAAGCCAACTAGTTTGGGAGTCACTGACTTAAAGCTCGCTACAAGGATTGAAGATGTTATGAAATAAATCAGAAAAAAATCCATTGCCAAAAAGGTGTGAATTCTGATATAACTTTAGGATAAAAATATTACCCTCTTTTCAATTACACTTATGAATATTGTGGGCACAATTAGTTGATTAATACCTTGTTGGTTGTGTATATGGAGAATGGTAAAAATAATCGTAGAATTTACTTATTTGATAATTTAGAAATAAAGAAAACAACTACTAACTTGGATAAGAAGTTTTACTTGTTTAGTACTTTAGTTACTAACTTGTTTATTTTGTTTATTTTGTCTTTTTGCTTTTGTGTGCATTTCATTAATGTTTGTGGGTATCGTTGCTGTAAGCCCTCACGAGACTAGAACTCGTCCACAAGGGACACCTAAGGGTTTAAAGGCTTGTTGCATACGCTAAATGCAACCGTGATCCCTACGAAAGTGGCTTAGATTAATTTATGTATTTATTGTATTTTATTTTGTTATTTTTCTCGAGGACTAGCAAAATATTAGGTTTGAGGGTGTGATGAGCGGAAAGTATATCACTATTTACCGCCCCTTTGACCTAATATTTTATTTAATTCCTTGGGTTTTATGAACATTTTGATTTGTTTTTGTTTATTTTGAAGATAAATAAAGTTTCGACACTCAATGGAATCAAATCGGGATTAAAACGATGAAAACCGAATGAAAAATGACAAAATGAGAATTTCTACACAATCTGCGTCGTGACGCGTAAGGTCTACGCATCGCGACATGTCACCATCATTCACCGAAAGAAGCCCTGCTGACACGCGACATCTACTGTTCCCTACATCGCAACGTGAAGACTTCCCTGTATCGCGACACCCAGATGAAATCGTGTTATACGAGTTGCCAGCTCAGCCCGTCGTGACGTGTAAGGCAGTTTGCGTCGTGACGCGGACAACATTTTGTGCCTATAAATTCCAGCCAATTTCATTTAAAAAAACATACTTTCCTTGATTTCTTAATAAGGAATTAAGGATTGTATCTTGTGTGTTTTATTTAGTAGTTTTATAACGTATTTTTATTGTTATTTTTAGTAATAATAGTTTGTTTGTTTTTACTTTCTTTTATGTTTAGTAGTTAATTTCCGCTGGGGGGATAGTGAAACCTTTAATATGATAAGGTAGATTAATCTCACTTAATTTATAATATGGAAATTGTAATTTAATAATATGGATTAAAGTTGATACCGCCTTAATGGCTGGTTTTATTAATTTTACATAATGTGACACCGCCTATATGGTCGGTCTTTAGGTAACAGATGATTACCACCTATATGGCTGATTTATGAACAAATAATAACAGGTTTGACTTAAATGGGTAACACTGACAATTTCTATATTATAAGAAAATGAGATTTCTACATTTGAAATATTAAAGGTGGATCCCCTAACCCCATCATTTTATTTTTATTCTAGGGAAGTGATGAAGCACAAAATTCACGAGTTTTATAATTGATTTAATTATTTTATGTGTGATGTTTTGGTTTGTTTATTGAATCTTAAGCTTAATACTTCTTGTTAATTGGCCATTAATAAGATTGATGTGGTAAACTTAATATGAACTTGTAAAAGGGATTTCATGTTTCAGTCTTAGATTCAATAGCTCATGATCTCACCTTGGGACAAGAGATTCTTAGCTAGATTTCCTTCCAGGATAGACATATACCCGTCGGGCGGGGGTAGCCACAATTGGAACTTGAACTTAATAAATTCATATAACTTGGTTAACAAAGGCATATGATTAATTGGGTTATTCTGGGTGTTTGCATCTGACCATCGGAATAGGCTTTTGCATATCTTCGTGTTCCAGGTTAATAAACTAAGTTATTTCACATGTATAAGAGAATCAATTCATCATTAAAATAATATTGTGTCGAATCACAACCCTAGATATTTGTGTCTTTTGTTTATTTTCCTTAGTATTTTCTTTTGAGTATTTATTTATTTATTTAGCAAATCCACATTCAACCAACCAATCAGTAATCATTCTCTTATCCCTTTAATTAGATACCTGTAAATAAATAGTATCAATAATTAATAACAACAATAGAAATTAAGTCCTTGTGGGATCGATATTTTTGTACTACTTGAGCGATACGTGCGCTTGTGTTACGTGTGTGATTTCAACTATCAAGTAGGAAGAGAAAGCTATAAGAAAGTAAGGCAAGATGCAAAAATGCTTAAGCAATTAGAGGCAATAAAAGACAAAGATATGAAATCAGATAGATAGGAAAGTGCTAGAATTCATAGTAGTAAAGGAGAAAAGAATAAGCTTGAGCAAGAATAAGGAATGCTAGATAAACCTAAGTAAGGATTCATTCCTTCTAAGTAAGATTCCTTTCCTCCTCAGAAAATTCTTTCAAATTGATCCAATAGCCTTTGAATATCCCGTATAGATAGCAAATTCCCCAAATGACGAGGAATAGTCAGAAAGATAAGAGAAGCAAGAAATCTGGATTAGTCATGAAAGTTTCAAATAGACATGAGATACCAAAAAGAATATAGAGATTCTAGAACCCAAACCTAGACTTGTAAGTAAATGAAATAAAGAACGTAAGGAAAAGTGGTTAGTTGCCGTAACCAAGGAACCCGATATAGATTCGGCCCTAAGCTACCCAGAATTCGAACCTCCCAATGATATCAGTTAAGGAACCTGTCTCAAATGAGTCTATTTCATACCTATCTTACATGAGTGATAAACTCTACCAGGACATAGAGTATCAAAATGAGCATGTTGACATCCGTTGAGACATGAAACTCCTACCCCATCCTTACTCAGAGATGATCCATGGAAATTTCCAAAGTTAGAAGGAAAGAACTTGACATGATCCTAGATAGGCAGGTTGTGGTACCAAAAAGAACTTATAGATCAGACTAGTGCAAATGGAAATCCTTATAAATTTAAAGGGTATAGACCCATTGGAAGGGATATATTCAGAAGTTAGCAAAAGTATCAGTATGGACAGTCAGATTAAGTGTTATAACCGTAGCCTATGACAAGAGTAGAGATTTAGAAATAGCCAATAAGGATGAATCATCACTAGTCTTTGTAGCATAACTTAGAGCCAAGAGAAAAGTTATGGGAATAGATAATACAAAAGGATGTGGGAAATAATAAGGAGGTTCAGTACATATAGTAACACATATAACGTAACTTAAGGAAAGTAAAGTGAATGGAGACCGCATGATGGTTAATAAAGGTTGAGGAACCTTAAGATATGAAGAAATAGATGCAGATCCCAACAGAATGCACGATAACTCTTCTGTTCAATAACCTGACCCTAGTAAGTGTATAGACACTTAATAGTCCATAACTGACCCTAAAAGAATAACAATAACAAATATTCCCAAATCTCTACGAAACACATATAGTCACATTTCAAGTTAGAGCCTAGAAAAGATTTAAACAAGTCAAAGAGAAAACCTAATGGGACAGATAAACCATGAGACAACAAGACAACCAAACCAAGGAGTTCAGCAGAACTTAGATCAGAATCATAAGAAAATGATAGTCTGTAGGAGATAGAGTAGTTTTAATTCGCCACAAGCCAAGCTAAAATTTAAAGTAACAATCAAACCCATTGTGGAAGCGTGGCCCCAAAGAAGATAAAATTTCAAAGAAGTAAAAGAATAAGAGAGAGAGAGAGAGAGCAATTCTCAAAAATTAAGGTATATGACCTATTAAGAGCTCTATTACACTACGATGGAACAACAAGTAGGAAAGTAGCACCCGAATCATAAATAATGGTAGAGGTATTTTAACCTATCAAGGTTGATGTAGAGCTTCTAGGGATGTAACGACTTAAGAAGATTAAAGAAACAGAGACTAGTAGGAAGAATTACAGAGGCAACATGGTAGAATTTTTAGAAAGCATGAACCTATAGGAGGTTCTCAATAACGGGGTAGTATGATCGATAGACGGAAAATAATCAAAAGTAAAGTAGAAAGGGATAATTCTGTTAGATCCTAGTAGTAGTACTCTAGGTGGGAGCCAACACCACATATGCAAATAAAAGAGTTCTAGGATTATAAATAAGTAGCATGTGCAATTGCAGCATAGGTAGCTAATGAGATCACCACAACCGGAAAGACTTTCGGACCAATCCCCACCCTCTCAACCCTTGTTAGACAACAGCTGTCAAGAAGAACTTCGACGTTAGCCTCAAAATACTCCCAGAAATAAGTGAATGCGCAATGGAAGTAGATCAAAACATAAAAACCTTTGGATAAAGTACAAGGACGGAATATAAGAGGAAAATAGCTCTAAGTAAAAAATTTAGAAGAGAAGTGGTCTAGATAAAATGATTAAAAGAGAAATTATTAGTCAAGTAATGACAGAATACAAAAGGACCAGCGATAGACATAACTAAAAACATGTAAAATATGATATCCTTTAGATGAGGAGACAAAGACATAGACCAAGGAAGTTCCAGGTATAGAATAAAGCAAGAAAGAAGACAAAAAGGGCAACAAGTAAAATGTTTGAAGGTGGAACTGTCGAGATAAGACGATAATTGAAAAAGATACTAGATAAATAATGACAGAGGTGCATAAGTGCTAAGATATACTTTGATGGTTAAATTCAGTAGTACTACGAAATAACAAGCTTTCTCAGCGTCGAGATAAGACTAAAATTCCATCAGATAGGAAACAGAAGGAAGACAACGAGTATAACCCATAAGTTCCCATGTAAAATACCTAACTAATATTCAAGGCAAAGTACGACTTGAAACAAATTTATTGAGGTATAACATAGAGACTACCAAAGAAACTAGATGTACAGATATTGTTGAGATGAGGGCAACACTTGATAGAATAAGACTATGTGAATAACTGAAGGTAGGATATTCTTAAGTGCGATCGGGCTAAGAGAACAAGCCAATGTAAAAGATAGTTAACCAGATTTATAGTAGCAATGAATTTAAAAATACGAAAAAGTGAGAACTTTAAACAAAAAATGAGTCGCCAGCGTCAATGTTGATAATAAGCTAGAAGTACATGAAGAAAATTACCAGGAGCTATGAGTTCCTAAACCCTACAGATAGGCAGAGATATGAGAACTTGAAAGACAGAGCTGTTAAGCAATTGAGGCTTAGTAAAGAGATAAAGAGAGTCAAAAGAGAAAATTAGGAGGAATAATGCTAAGATCAAATCGAGCGTGTGAAACCAAGAAAGTAAGAAGAATGATCAGTTGCAATAGCGTCAAGAATTACCTTGTATAAAATTACTCCAGAGTTAAGACAGAACGTGAAGGAACCTAACTATAGGAGACACAAGTATCCTTAAAGACACATGACATCAGTATGATTTGGGTATGAATATACTTCTTAGTGATCAGATTGGAGATTAATGATTCAACTGGAGTATTTGTCTTGTGCATAAATTTGATCAAGACATTCCAAGTTAAGTTTGTTGGGATAGAAGAAATAATAACAAGGTGAGTGACTATCTGAGATGTCCTAGGAAGTATTGACTCATTAAAGAAAAAGAATGAGAAAGGTGAAATACAGTCATAGTGTTACAGACATAAAAAGTAATTCACGCGGGCACTAGTTCGAAGGGAACCTAAGTACAGAATATAAGAAATTGAGGACTTCTAGCACATCTCTTGGATGCATAAAGAATAGTATAAGAGATAGATGAATTAATAAATAATAAGTTTTGTGAAGGAATAAAACCTCTATATAGACAAGATATAGTATACAACCCTTATTTTCACAGAAGAAAGAAAGGTTACAAATGGACTTTCAAATGGTTAAGCTTTCAGCTATAAGAATCGAATAGAGTATACCAGGATAAGAGATTCCCAGAAATCATAGTATTGAGTTCTTGAGCAGAATAACAGAAAGCAAGTAAAGGAAGATAAAAGTAGCAGAGACCAAATATCTTCAAACCAAGACGGACCTAAGAAGTTCAACATCAGAAGGGATTCGAGTACGAATCCTATTTAAGGGGGGATAATTTGTAACACTTTGGTAATCCTGAAAACTATTACGTTAGGGGATGCATAATACATGATATAAATCATGTTCGAACATGTATACACTCATGAAATGACTTTTTGGACATTCAGAAAATTCCTCGCAGTTCCGATACAGAATTCATTCCAAGATTAAATCCGCACAGCCAGTGGTATTTTGGCCATAACATTTTCATACGATCTCTGATTCTTATGAAATTTATATCATCGAAAATCTAAGACTGAGACATATAACTTCAGCGTTGGATATTTTTCTAAATTCAAATCAGAATTAGGTCAAACATCACAATATCTCTAACTATTATAATGAAATTCGAGAATTTACTAAAATAAGTGATGTGGAAAAATCTCAACCACTTATTTCATTACAAAAATCAGTTCTTGCTCTATAAATAGAGCATTATTCATTCATCCCCTTTCCAAGCCAAAAACGTGAAGGAGCATAAAGGAAGCTATCTCATATTTCTCTTCTTTTCATGCTATTTTGAAGTAACTAGTGATGATTCCAAGCATATCTCATGCAAATGAAGCTCTCTATTCCATTTTCCTCATTCTAATTCTAGTTTTGGGCAAAGAAAATGAAGTCCCAAATTCACACATTGAGGAACCCTAGAATTCATTTTTTCATTTTAGCCTTGACTAAGTTGCTAGCATGCATAATTATGTATTTCATGATGATATAAGAATGAAATTACATCATTTTATGAGATGCTCAATTTTCTTTTAAAAGGGCATGGAGTCAAATTTCTTAACATAGTTGGGGAGGAATTGTTTTTAATGTCTTGAGGATAATTTGTTGAGGTTCATGCATTAGAAAGTGATATAATATGAGTTAATTTATTTGAGGGTTGACAACTCAAGGATTGCAAAATTAAAAGCCTTTGGCCAATTATGTATTAATGTGTTGGGAATTATATTTGGTGATGAATAATGGCTTGTTTTTGGTGTAATGAGAAGTGTTTGTGTGGAGGTTAAAAGAGTGAGAGTGTTGAATTGATTTTTTGATGCTAGATAAAAAGGGATGATGATGTTAAAATTGCACTTGGAGTATTGGCTGTGAAGAAGTGAAGGTTGGCTTGGAATCAGGCCAGCGTCGCGACGCGTATGGACTAACATCGCGACGCCGAGCTAAGAGATGCCTCTATTTCAGTTCTGGAATGAGGGCGTCGCGACGCTATAGTAGCGAGTCATGATGCAAAAGTAACATCGCAACGCCCAGCCCCTTGTGTCACGACGTGAAACAGAGCATATTCTCTACCTAGGTCTGTTTGCGAGGGCGTCGCGATGCGAGGCAGAAATATTTTCATTCCATTTCATGTTCAACTTTAAATGTTAGGGACCACCAAAAGAGTTTCATCTCGAGACATATAGACACAATTTGATAAATTACAAGCATTATACATCATGTGGTGATTATAGACTAGTTGAATTGGGAAACTTAGTTTAGTTCCGAACCATATTCCATGACTTATGTTTTAACCAAGTTTATCAACTATAGATCATCGTAGGAATCGTAAATTACTTCGGCGAAGTAAAGTAATGCCAATCAGATCCAAAATTAGTGAGTGGACCATTCTCTTAAACTGTACTTACTTATATATTTTTGAATCAAGACTTAATTTTGAGCACTTAGGGCGTTAGCCAAGATTACTTTCAATTATGTTTTGAATGAGAATGTTTTGAGAAATGTTTTTAAAAAGAAATGATTTTCAGAGCTTGATGTTATGATTTTTCGAGGCATGGGGAAAAACCCACCTCAGTTGTAACTTGACTCAGATATAGAATTGATGGTTATTAGAATTGACGGGCATGACATGTGCACATGTAGAGCAGAACTAAGGGGACAACGATACGTAACGCCCCTAGATCCTAGACTTCAGGGCTAGGGGGATGGCGATACATAAAACCCATAGACCTTAGATTCAGGGACATGACAGTGGCATGCAATGGGAGACGGCGATACATAATGCCCTAATGGCATGGATTTGGACACTAGCTCTAGTTCAGTGGTTTGAGGGACGACGATACGTAACGCCCCAAGACCACTAGTTTATACGTATGTGGGGACAACGTGATATAACGCCCCCATGCGTAAGGTTTTCTACAGATTGTCAGAGACAGATGTCCAGAAACATATTCTCAAAAAAGATAAGTTTTATGAAAAAAATTTCAAGAGAGGTCAATGTTACAAAAAAAAAAATTCAGAGCTTTTCAGACATAAAAGAGTTTTTAGAAATGATGGTCTTCTTGAGACAATTTTAGTTTTGGAACCAAGTATTTTTAAAAAAGATTTTCAGTTTTCATTTTAAATTTTCCACTCACTAGGTCGTTCAAATGATCTAACCCCCCACTCATAGTATTTTTATTTTGTAGGTTACCCGGAGGACGAGCTCCAGATGATGGATATTGATGGTAGTCACTAGGGTTTTGGGTCCACCAAACCTAGTCAGAGAGGAAGTTTAGCAGAGTTACAGTCTAGTCAGAGTCATAGAAAAACTGCATGCATGCATTAGTATTGTATAAGTCACTGTAAGGGGTTAACAGTGTCAATTTCAAAATTGTAAACAAAAATGTATTTTTGAGTATACAATTATAAGTATTCAAGTTGCATATTATGTTGTTGAGTTGGGCAATGGTCCCATGTATGATTTACATGTGAGATGAGACTAGTAGTGATGTTTATAGTCAGAGGCTTAGGGGGATAGGTTAGCCTATTTTGTGCCGGTAGCATCTTCAAGAGAGGGATTTTATATCTTCATTGATGACTTCTCAGTACTTGGGGATTCCTTCGACCACTGTCTTCAGAACTTGGGGAAGGCACTGAGAAGATGTGAAGAGACAAACCTGGTGCTAAATTAGGAAAATGCAACTTTATGGTGCAAGAAGACATTTTTTTTGGGGCACATGATCTCATATCAAGGGATAAAGGTAGACAGAGCAAAGATTGAAATAATTGAGAAAATGCCACCACCATCATTAGTAAGAGGGATCATAATTATTCTTGGGTATGTAAAGTTTTATAGAAGATTCATTAAGAACTCTAGAAGATTGCCACGCCACTATGCAACCTATTAGAGAAAGATGTGTCATTTCACTTCACTAAGTGCCGCCAAGCTTTTGAAGTTTTGAAAAAGAAATTAGTCTCAGCCCCTGTCCTAGTGGCACCAAATTGGGCACTCCCATTTAAAGTCATGTATGAGTCAAGTGACTTTGCAGTAGGTGCAGTTTTAAGGCAGCGTAAGAAGGAGGTCTTTCACGCCATCTACTACGCTAGAAAAATATTGAACGAGCACAACTCAACTACACAACAACTGAAATTGAGCTACTTGCAGTTGTGTTTTCTTTCGATAAGTTCCTCCCTCACTTGGTAGGTACAAATGTGATAGTATATACTGATCATTCATCCATCAAATATCTTATCGCAAAAAAGGATGTCAAGCCAAGACTAATTAGATGGGTGCTAGTACTGCAAGACTTTGACTTGGAAATCTAAGACATGAATAAGATAAAGAATCAAGTAGCAAATCACTTGTCACGACTTTGAAATGGCGCTATAACCAGTAATGAGTTGACAATTAATGAGAATTTCCCAGATGAGCAATTTTTTGTCACCAGGCACAAGGAAGCACCGTAGTACGCTAACTACATGAATTATATTGTATTTGGGAAATGGCCTATGGAATGGACGTACCAGCAAAGGAAAATATTTTCCAGTGAGGTGAAGCATTATTTTTGGGATGACCCGTAGTTGTTTAAGCGATGTGCAGATCAGTTGTTACGGTGATGTGTACCCCAAGAAGAGGTAGATATCGTCCTCCAACATTGCCACTCTTATGCTATATAGGCCACTTTTCGACGGAGACAAGACCACTGCCAAAGTGCTACAATCAGGTTTGTTTTGGCTAACTTTGTTTAACGATGCTCACAAGTTTGCTCTTCAATGTGATAGGTGCCAGAGGACAGGGAATGTCTCCAAAAGGAATGAAAGACCACTCCAAAGTATCATAGAAGTCAAATTATTTTACGTATGAGGGATTCACTTTATATAGCCATTTGTTCCTTCACATGGCAATCTCTATATCTTGGATGTAGTGGACTATGTTTCCAAATGGGTGGAAGAAACAACATTGCCATCGAACGATTCCAAGGTGGTTTTGTAATTTCTTAAAAAGAATATTTTTACCTGCTTTGGCACGCCACGTGCAATCATTAGCGACAACGGCACATATTTTTGTAACAAGTACTTCAGAGCGCTTCTTAATAAATAAAGAGTTACTCATAAAGTTGCCACTACATATCATCTACAGACAAGTGGCCAAGTTGAGGTGTTGAATAGAGAAATAAAATGAATTCTGGAGCGCACTATTAGTTCAACGAGGAATGACTAGTTTAGAAAACTTGATGATGCACTATGGGCTTACAAGACTACCTACAAAACTCTCATTGGAATATGACTGTATCGACTAGTGTTTGACAAGACATTCCATTTACTTGTTGAGCTAGAGCATAAGTCACAATGGGCATTGACAAAGTTAATTTTTAAGCTACATGCAGCGAGAGAGAAACAATTGCTCCAATTGCACGAACTGGATGAATTTCGCCTCCATGCATATGAAAATGCCAAGTTATACAAGCAAAAGATAAAAAAGTGGAATGATCAGAAAATTATGTGATGAAAAATTGAGCCAGTGCAACATGTGTTATTTTATAACTCAAGGCTCAAACTATTCCCTGCAAAGCTGAAGTCACGGTGCTCAGGTTCGTTTGTAATTACCTAGGTGTCACTACACGAGACAGTTGAACTACAAGACCTTAACTCTAGCTGCACATTTAAAGTCAATAGTCAATGAATCAAGCACTATTAGGGCAAACCCATTGAGCATCATAAATCGACATTCTCACTGGTAGACCAAGCATAGCAACCTACGTAGTTATGTCTCACTGAATATGTTGAACTTAGCGCTAGTGGAGACGCAATTTGCACAATTATTTATTTTTTCCCATTTTTCATTTTTTTAGTTTAATTTTTATTAATTTCATGCCAACTTGTGGGTTTTAAAGTTTGCATACGTAATTTTGCAGGAAATATGACATGGGGACGCTTAAACGATAAAGTTCAGGATCACTAGGATCAAAATGCATAATTTTTCCATCCAGACAATATTGGCGTGATAATATTCCTAATATTTCATGCCAATCAAGGGCAATGAGCAAAGTGCTCACTGACCAAAATTTTTGAGCCAATTATAACTCATAAGCTTGACAATAATACGTGCTAGAGAAAAATACTCTCTAGTATGTTTTGGTGCGACAATTGTATACAATTATCATGCCCATGAAGCCCATCATGTCAAAAGGTTTCTGGCATGTATTGGTGCGACAATAAGTCCTCATTGTTGTGCCGATATAGGTGAAATAATAAAACCATTACCCTCAAATCACTCGCATCCCTAAATATTCTATCACTCCCTTCACTTACTTCGCCCCCTTCCTCCAAACTTCCAAATCCAATACTCAAACACTCAAAATCTACCCAATCTCCATTAAAATAACTATCTACCACCATCACCCACATCATCCCACAACCATATATCATCACCCACATCATCAAGCTCCTCGTCCAGGTACCTTCGCATCTCTTCGCTCTCTCTGGCATTTTGAGTGATTTGTCTGTTGATTTGAACTTAGTTGTTGTACTTTTGAATGAAGTTTGGGGTTGGAGTAGAGTTAGGGTATGTTTGATCCTAAAAAAAACTTAGGGTAACATTGGAAATCCTTCAATTTTAGGGGAACCTCTGCCAAAATTTTCTCGGATTTGAGTTATACCATGGCACCTAAGCACCAATGAAAGGGTAAGGAGGTTGCGTCATCCTCAGAACCTGGCCATGACCCTGACCATTGTCGGAAAATGCTTATGAGTAAGCATTTTGAGGCATAATTTCAAGCATGGTCCACTTCGTGTTAGTGGTTGTTATTGAATGATTCGGATACTCCTCCGTGAGTAGTTCGAAATGGTATATTCATATGCTTAAAATGGTGCTTAGGTGAATGAGAAATTATTGCTTAAAGTTCACCAATTGGTGTTGGAAAATAAAGAGAAATGTGCTTGTCCCACATGGGAAAGCTATTAGAGAGAAGTTGTTCTTATATATGATTGATCATATGTAGATGGGTAAGAGTTATAAGGATAGAGGCTCTCTCTACGTGCACGCCCAGGGGGGTGCAAATCAAAATCTGAATAGGCTTGGTTCGTGTGCACCCGCGCATCCTGCATACACGAATGCCGGACCAAATTGTACGGGCCCGGTCCAGCCAATTTTTGCAAGTCTCTTTAATTTTCCAAGCCTTTTGAAGTTCCATAACAGTTGAATTAATGGAACTAATTAACTTGGTAGTTACAAGTAAATGTAAGGTCTCTCACTCATGAATGGCGTGTTCCATTTCTATTTAAAGAGGGCAGTGTATTTCGTTTTGGTAAGAGACAACACACAAGAAAATTCATAAGCTTTCATTTTAAAGGTTTTTCCCACGGTTTTCTTTGTTTTGTTTGGGAAGAGTTCAAACACTTTAGTGGTTCATTGGAAACGTGTTTTGGTGGTGCCCATACTCTTTCGTTTTCCGTTGTATCCTGGGGAACAAATGTCTCACGTTCTACTGCACCTTCAGTAGGGGACGAATTTATTTTAAGGAGATTGTTGGCTTCAACAAGCCTCGGGAAAGTGAAGCAGTGGTTCAGCTCAGTGGTTCGGTCAGAGGTTCAGAGGCTTCATCGCTTTCAGAGGCAGACGCTTGTTCAGAGCCAGTGGCGTCGTATTCAGAGGCAGACGCAAAAAGTCGGTCAGAGGTAGACGTTGTTATCAGCGTCAGAGACTCACTTTCAGCATCAGAGGCTCGCTTTCTTCGCGTCAAACCCTCACTTCCATCTTCGTCAGAGGCATAATGGTTTTAGAGGTAGACGCATCTCCAAGGTCTTCCGTCAGATGCATCAGGGTCTACCGTCAGATGCATCATCGTCAGAGGCTCGCCTTCGCTCAAGGTCTGAATCGCTATCAGGGTCTGCTGCGTGGGTCTGCCTTCAGGGTCTGCCTTCAGGGTCTGAACCAGGGTCTGCTCAATAGGGTCTGAACCAGGCTCTGCTCATCTAATTCAGATTTCCCCATCAAACACTTGGACTACAGTCTTATGATTCAGTAGTCAGAGGCTGATTCGGATTTTCCCCGATTACCAATAAATACTTGTAATATTTGTATTACAGTCTTAAAATAAAATTCGACTATGTGGATATGGAAAACAGTCCAAACACAGTAGATCATAATATGGCAGCCTCTTCGGCTGGCCAGAATGTTGTGGCAGCCCCTGTGGCTGGCCAAATTGCAATGGCAGTCTCTTTGGCTAGCCAAGGTGTTGCTGCCTCTATGGCTAGACAACCTGTTCGACATGTGAACCATGTCAATCCGGCCGCGAAAAAACCTGAGAAATTCAGTGGACAGAATTTCAAACGGTGGCAACAGTAAATGTTTTTCTACTTGACCATGTTGAACCTTGCGAGGTTCCTAAAGGAAGATGCTTATATACCCACGGAGGGTGAGATTGATATCCAAGTGATCAGTGTGATCTATTCTTGGAAACATTCCGAATTCCTATGTAGGAATTTTGTGCTGAATGGGCTAAGTGATTCATTGTACAGTGTGTACACCAACATGAAAACAGCAAAAGGGCTTTGGGAATCTTTAGATCGAAAATATAAAACTGAGGATGCCGGTACGAAGAAATTTGTCGTAGGCCGCTTCCTAGATTTTAAGATGGTTGATTCCAAAACTGTATTAAGCCAAGTACAAGAACTGTAGATTATTCTAGCATAAATTCATGCTGAGGGGATGGTTTTAAGTGAAACCTTCCAAGTAGCCTCAATAATTGAGAAACTACCACCTGGTTGGAAAGATTTCAAGAATTATCTAAAGCATAAGCGAAAAGAAATGAGCATTGAAGACTTGGTTCTTAAGCTCAGAATTGACGAAGATAACCGAGTATCTAACAAGAGAGGAATATCTCATGAGGCCAAGGCAAATGTTGTTGAACATGGCCATAAGAACAAGAACCTCAAGAACAAATGTTCAAAGATAGGCCCAAAATGAGGAGTTTCCAAGAAATCCAAATTTCAAGGAAGATGATTCAACTGTGACTAAATGGGTCACAAGTCTTCTGAGTGCAGACTGCCGAAGAAGAAAAATAACCAAGAGGCTAATGTGATGGAACACATGACTCAAGATGTTGCAAACATTAACCTTTCTGCTGTGGTTTCTGAGGTGAATCTGGTGGGTTCTAACCCAAGAGAATGGTGGATTGACACTGGTGCCACTCGACATGTGTGCTCGGACAAGAGCATGTTTTCTTCATTTGAGCCTGCTGGTAATGGGGAAAAATATACATGGGAAATTCAGCAACATCTGAGATTGAAGGTCAGGGAAATGTGATTCTGAAGATGACCTCTGGGAAAGAGTTGACTTTGAACAATGTTCTGTATGTACCAGAAATACGGAAGAATCTTGTGTCTGGATCGCTTATGAACAAGCATGGATTCTGGATGGTGTTCGAGTCTGATAAAGTAGTTTTGACTAAAAATGGGATGTATGTGGGAAAAGGGTATGTAACTGATGGGCTTTTTAAGCTCAATGTAATGGTTGTTAAACCCAAGAATATCAATAAAGCTAGTTCTTCTGCTTATATTGTTGAGTACTCTAATCTATGGCATGGTAGATTAGGACATGTTAATTTTAATTTATTTACGGAAATTAATTAACATGAATCACATTCCCAATTTTAAAATTGATAACAGACATAAGTGTGATACTTGTGTTGAGGCAAAACTGACTAGATCATCCTTTCATAGTATTGAAAGAAACTCTGAACCACTTGATCTAATTCATACTGATGTATGTGATTTTAAGTCAATACAATCGAGAGGCGATAATAAATATTTTATTACCTTTATTGATGATTGCACAAGATTTTACTATGTGTATTTAATGAAAAGCAAGGACGAAGCTATAGAGAAATTTGTTCTCTATAAGAATGAAGTTGAGAACCAACTGAATAAAAGAATTAAGGAGTTAAGAAGTGATCGTGGTGGTGAGTATGTTTTTCCTTTTGAATCACTTTGTGAACAAAATGGAATCATACATCAAACCAAAGCTCCTTATTCACCTCAATCCAATGGGATTACAGAACGAAAGAATCGTACCTTGAAAGAGATGATGAACACTATGTTAATCAGCTCTGGCTTACCTCAGAATATGTGGGGAGAAGCTGTTTTATCAGCTAATTACCTTTTAAATAAGGTACCACGGAAAGAAGCAGGGAAAACCCCTTATGAAATGTGGAAAGGAAGAGTATCTTCCTATAAATGTCTACGAGTGTGGGGGTGTCTTGCCAAAGTAGTCATTCCTCCACCTAAGAAGGTGAAGATAGGACCAAAAACTGTTGATTGTGTTTTCATAGGATATGCACATAACAGTAATGCTTATCGATTTCTTGTGCATGAGTCTAGTATGTTGGGTTTCTAGGTTAGTCCCAATGATCATTCAAGCATAGAAATCATGTGTGAATACTCATAAAAGTATGGCGGAATCATACTTACATTGATCGGCTTTTGCGATGCGAGGGACAACAAAAATTTTCAAGCTTTTCCTTCCTTGAGCTTTCGGCATTTGAGAGGATTTTGTGCTCCATTTGCTCGGCCAAGCTCCAAGCTTGGGTGTACATTCCATGCCCACGAGTGGGTTTCCCTATCACCTTCATAAGACTCCTAAAGTGTGCTAGCACTTGGTAATTTTTGCCACAAAAATCACCATCGTCCCTTTGAACTTTCGGTCATGGAAGAAAAACGAGAGAGCACATTTTCTTTGAAATGGGCATGAGATGTGTAGAAAGAAAGAGAGAATGAAATTGTGTATTTTTTATTTCAAAATCTAATACAAAAAATCAATTACCAAAGTCAAATAAGGTACTAGGCATTAAAGCCTTCAACTACACCCATCAATCAATGAATAGTGACTAGATGTCAATCACTCAAAGTGACAAGACATCCATCACTTGATTGACAAGTGATTTGACGCTTGATGTGACTTATGGGCCTCACTTGAATTCGAAATGCGAGTGGGCCCGCAAACACTCCCGAACTCGGGTTCGCTAATTCCGAATTAACGAATTTTCCGTTGCGACGTAATTAAATCAAATTTAATTAAATAATTGTGCCTAGCAAAATTACTATTCACGTCGCTAACGAATTAATTCTAAATTAACTCGTTCGCCCGAATTAAAATCTAATTTTAATTCCGCGTCGAAATCCGATTTCGTATAATATATCGAATATATTATTTTATCGATTAATTCAAAATTAATCGCTCTCTCTTTAAATAATATTTTATCCCAGATAAAATATCTCAGTAATTAATCTCAGATTAATTTTCTCTCTCAACTAATTAATCCAAGATTAATAAAGTGCGAGTCATACGACATCGGTGAATCATCGGGAAGCGACCCATGAGATCCCCGGATATGTTGGCAGTAAATCCGGTCGTCGGACTATCCGAACACGTACGTAGCTAGTACTATGTTTTTACCGATTTACAATACATGGTTGGCTTCTAGCAAAGCACCGTGCCTACCTAATTCTCCAGAAATATTCTTAAAGGAATATGTGATCTATATCAGGTGTAGTATACGTAGTATTGCGTATTTCGATCCAGTATCAGATGTCACGTGCAAGGCCTGGGGCTGGAATTGTGTCTCCCCCGTACGAAGCACATATCAGATCTCTGGTAACTAGTCTCTATAATCAGATAATCATGACCTAATCATATTATCCTGATGACTGAAGTACATAAGAGCACCAGTTCTATATCCTACGTGATCATCATTTCTACTATGACTGAAGTGATACTTCCGTCTTGACATCACACCCAATACACTATGATTCTCAATATACCCAGAAGAGGCGTACACAGAACCTGTTAAGCCCTGGACGACCAAAACCAAAGTATATTGATTGTCGCAAGTATTAGAGGTGCAAGTCACAGGTTAAGACCAAATACACCTACCCTGATTCGGACTTCCATAGACACATAATCATACTACCAATGGAATTCCGAGGGGTCTATCCAGAGCGAAGCTGTTCCCGTACCATTGGTAAACACAACCTCCTATTACACTTGCATGAATATCCTATACCCAAATTTATGAGAACTATGCCGTTATGCTCCCACAACGCGCACAAGTGTAATACTAGTCTTTTACGCATTATTGATGTCCAATCTCGATAATACTCTGACTAGGGATATTTAATGATTAAACCTTCATGGATTGATACTGTCTCATATCATCTCAATCCAGAACTAATCATATGAACCTTTCATCATTTATACATCTAGGTAATCCAATTACAAATGATAAAAGGGCAATTTCCTTTGTCACATAGTTAATTTGTACAACAACACCATGATCTGTACAAATAGTGATGCTATGGGTCATAATTGTCCAACAATCTCCCACTTGGCCTATAGCCAATCACTCAAGTGTCCTACACCTGAACTATGTACGGTTCACTCAAACTTCTGCTGAGGAAAGGCTTTCGTCAGCGAATTTACAGTGTTCTCATCTGATGCGATTTATTCGATCATCACATCGCCACGATGTATGATCCGAACGAATCAGATGAAAATTCGAAGTATATATCTGGATCGTTGATGAGACCATTAATTCTTTAGCCTGTGCTGTAGCCTAGCTCAGCTGCTAACAGAACTACTCCTAATCTGATTAGGATTATTATCAATCCAAATGGCTTATATTGCTGCCTCAGCTGCAACAATATTCCGCTTTTGTTGTTTATTCGGTAACAGTATCTTGCTTGGAAGATTTCCAGCTCACTTTTCCTTTATTCAAACTGTATAGTACCCAGTCACTTCAAGTTCTCCTTCTCCATAGTATCAGAAAGCATCCTTAGTTCATCTAAGATACTAAAGGATGTTCGTAACATCAATCCAGTGACTATCACTTGGATTGGCCCGATTGTGACTCCATATGCTCAAAGCATATGAGGCACCAGGTCGTGTATATTTATTTCAATGTACAAGTTCTCGGAGAGTATTAAAAACTTTAAATCTATCCCAGCAGATCCTTTTTCCTAGAATAAAGGTTGTTTCTCCCAAGAATTCTACGGAGAATTTTCATGAAAGTCAAGCTTTCACCGATTGTTTTATGGGAATTTCATTTCCAAGAAATGATATGTCATCATTACTTAGGACATTCATTGTCAGTGCGCTCCCACTAACATTCTTATATACACAAGAATCATTTTCATTTTGAATTAAATCATATACCATTATGATTACATCAAAACGATAATTCCAAGAACGCAATGCTTGCTTCAATCCATAAATGGATCGAATTAACTTACAAACCTTGTTTGCTCGTTTTGGTGCGACAAAACCGTCAGGATGTTTTAAACATCCTCCAAAATGTTTCTGTTTAAGGAAAGCGAATTTGACGTTCAGCTGCCATATTTCATAAATGAAACATGCAGCATCAGCAAGCATTATCCAAATGGATTTAACCATGGCAACGAGTAAAAGGTTTCATCGTAATCGACACAATGTCGATAACGATACCTTTTCGTTATAAGCCCAGCTTAGTAAGTTAGCATGTTGCCTTCCATGTATGTCTTCCTTGGAGACTCATATAGTACCAATAGGCACAATGCCTTTCGGTACAACAACCAGTGTCCAAACTTGGTTGGTATACATGGAATCCATTTCGGACTTCATGGCACTTTACCATAATATAGAGTCGATATTTGTATCACTTTCTCATACGTAGTCAGTTCATATTCCTCAATAAGATTGACATCTTTATGAGGTGAGATCAGAAACCCATACCTCTTAGGTTGTTTTCTGACTCTCTCCGACTTTACGCGGTTCTTGTGTATTTGAAGATTATTGGTATAGTTTCATCCTTGATGAACTATTTGTGTTCCATTAAGGAATCAGTGCCTGGAATAGTATTACTTCTATTTTCATCGAGTTTTACTTTCCTCCCACTTACCACTGCATATAGGTATTCCTCTTAGGAAAACCGTATGGCGAGCAACAATTACATTGTTCTCCAGTGAGTTGTATAAGTACTATACTTTGGTTTCCCTAGGATAACCTACAACTTAGGCACTTATCCGATCTGGGTTCTAGTTTGGTATCATCCAAACAAATGCCTAGCATTCCCAAATCTTCAAGAATGAGAAAACCCAGTTTCTTTCATGTTCATATCTAATATGAAGTATGTCTAACAGATTTTCATGGAACCTTATTCAAAATAAGTTTTTCACTGTTAATGCGTATCCCTTGAAGGAAATGGTAGCTTAGAGCGACTCATGATTAACCTTACCATGTCCAACAAAATTTGGTTTCTCTGTTCGGACACACCGTCAAATTGACGTGTTCCAAAAGGAGTCCTATTTGAAAGAATACTATACTCTTTCAAGTATTTGAGAAACTTATTGCTTAAGTATTTTCCATCATGGTCTAACCATGACGGTTTTAATACTTTTACCAATCTGTTTGTTTAATTCGTGTCGAAACTCTTTGAATTAAACAAAATTTTCTGATTCGTGTTTCAAAAGAAACACATAACCATAACGCGATGCCACATCCGTAAAGGTCACGAAACATTCATATCCACCTCTAGCCTAGCTAGACATGGGCCCACTTACGTCACTGTGAATGAGGGCTAACAGATCTCCAGTGCTTTGATAGAAGCATATTAGCTTTGAAATATAGTATCATATGCTGCTTGTTGCTTTTTGAACATCTCTGCAATCCATTCTTTCATTTCTGGTTGTTTTTCAAACACTTGGCTTTTGTTCTGTTGCTGGAATCCGGGTGGTGGATAGTTCTTTTGCCCTGAATTGTTGCTCCATGAGAAATTAGGATGATTCCTCCACCCTGGGTTGTAGGTGTTGGAATATGGATTGTTCCCCTGTCTGTTGAAATTGTTGACATAATTCACCGTCTCTTCAAGTTGGTTTAGTTCTGGTGCTCCTCCATATGGTGAACTTGTGGATCCAGTGGTAAGAGTCTCCATGAATTTGCATATCTGATCTAGCTTGGCGTTGACTGCTGTATTGGCTCCACTCTCAAAAATTCCTGCAATTCTTTGGATCATGCTCCTTTCTATTGGCCACAAGGAATTATTGTTGGCCATTTCTTCGATTAATTCCCAGGATTAATCTTCTCCTTTCGCCATTAAAGCTCCTACAGCAGCATCATCGATTGTGGTCCTCATTATTCCAGAAAAGTCCATTATAGAATGTTTGGACTTGAAGCCATTTTGGAATCTCATGGTGAGGACATTTCCGGAGCAAATCTTTGTACTTTCCCAAGCTTCGTAAAGAGTTTCTGAGTCTTGTTGTACAAAGGATGTGATGTCATTCCTCAGTTTTCCAGTTCTGGCTGGTGGAAATTACTTTGCAAGAAATTTGGTGGCTAAAGTGTTCCAAGTTGTGATGGAACCTGCTGGTAGTGAATGTAGCCAAGCTTTAGCTCTGTCCTTCAAGGAGTATGGGAAAACACGCAATCTCATTGCTTCTTCAGCTTCTCGGTTGTAATTGAAAGTGCCGCAAACTTCCAGGAAGTTGCTGATGTGGGCATTAGGATCTTCAGTTGCATTCCCCCCAAACTGAACTGACTGCTGAATCATCTGAATGCAAGTTTTGATGTCACCCGCATTTGCTGGTAAGGGAGGAAGAACAATACATGAAATGAGTTTGTCAATCACCATAATGGTTCTGTCTCGAATGGGAATTGGTGGTGCAACCTCCAAAGGTTCAGGTTCCATGTTGACTAAAGCTTCTTGGCCTTCTCGCCTTTCCCTTCTCAACTGTCTGATGGTTCTTTCAATTTCCGGGTCAAGCGGTCGTAGTTCAAAGTTTCTGGTTCATCTCATGAAGTTTCTGAGAACCTGAAACACAAGAAAACAAAAACAATAAGTAAAAAGAAAATTAGATACAAGTAAAGGTATCTAACCTTAAAACTAATAGTGAAAGATAAATAAGTCCCCGGCAACGGCGCCAAAAACTTGACCGGCGTAAATACACACGTATAACGCAAGCGTACGTATCGTTCAAGTAGTATAAAAAGTATCGATCCCACGAGGACTTAATACCTAAGCTATTAATTTTATGAGGTCAAATGATTACTAGTATCTAACAGGTTGATTGATTGATTTGAAATGGTGACGATTCTAAATTTAAAAGCAAGTAAATAAAATTGTCGAAAGTAGGTTTTAAGAAAATTCAATATTAAAAACTATCTCGGGTTTTTATTTTTTCCAATATTATTTAAAGATGAAGTGGTTATCTTATAGATGTGTAAAATATTGATTTATTAACCTGAAACACTAAATTATGTAAAAGCCTCTTCCGATTGTCAACTACAAATATCCAGTATAAACCAATTGAACCATATGTCTATGTCAACCAAATTACATGAATTCATTAAGATTAAGTCCCAATTAAGGCTACCCCCGCCCGACAGGTATATTCCTATCCTGTAAGGAAATCTATTAAAGGGTTATCTATCCTCAAGGAAGATCGTGGGCTGTTGAGTCTAAGGTCTTTAAACTTAGATTCCCTATGTCTAGTTCATTTTAAGTTTACCTAGTCAATTTTATTAGTGGCCAGTTAATAAAAAGCATTAAGATTAAGACTCAATAAATAAATCTTTATATTACCCAAACTATAATGTAACCCCTTCTAAACCGATGATATTGGAATTCATCACAACCCTAGATAACTAATTTAGTTACAACACATAACTAGGGCTAGTAAAATAAAAGACATAAAGTAAAAATGTCGAAAGTAAAAATGCGATAAAGTATAAATTGAAAAGTAAAATAAAATAAAATGAAATGCTAAGGTAAAAGGAATTACTTTTACTATTTACTATTTTAGATATCTCCCATAAAATAATATATAAACTTGTGATAATATTACCAACCAGCCATATAGGCGGTAACCTGATTAAGTCAAATTAAGTCCAACCAGCCATTAAGGCGGTAATATTTGTCTATAATCCAGCCATAAAGGCCGAACCAAAATAAACCAGCCATAAAGGCGGAACCAAAATTAAATTACCAACCGACCAATCTGGCGGTATCCTTGATTAGTCAGGTTTAAACCAGATTAAAATGAATTATCAACCGACCAATATGGCGGTATCCTTTTTAAGTCAAATTTTAAATAGTGAATATATTATTTTTAAGGGAGATTAATCTAAATAGTAATAGAAAAATAATTACCTTTCACCTTAGCAGGGGGAAGTTACCTCCTCATGGTAAATAGTAAAAACTGTAAAAAGTAAAGAAAGTAAAACACTATTATTACAAAAAGTAATTAAAATTAATTACAAAACATAAATTAAAAGAAACTAGAGAGAGAAACTCTCTATTTACATCAAAGAAATGAGAGAGAATTGTACATCCAAAACCCAAATCTCAAGCTCAATTTATAGACCCCGGTAGGCCTCCAGCGTCGCGACGCCAAGGCCTTGGCATCGCGACGCCAACTTCGTTTGGCGTGGCTTGCTAAGGGCTTGACACGTGGCAATTCGGATAAGAAGATAAGGCGACATGTGGCGAGGCGGCTAACAACTCAATTATTATGCTGACGTGGCGATGGAGACTGTCAGCACCATAGGATTGCGACACGTGGCACTTCGTGATTGGCTGATGATGACATGGCGGTGAGGTGGTATGTTGACTTGGTCAACTGATGATGTCGACACTGACGTGGAGTGACACGTGGCAATGGTGATTTTCGGCACCGTAGGATGATGACACGTGGCACGGCGCACGTTAGCATATCGGCTGTGATGGTGACACGTGGCATGGTGCACGTTAGCAAAGTCAAACTTCTCAAATTCTGACCCGTTGACCCGGAGCACATTAGCATGACCCGGTGCATGTTAGGCGTCGCGACGCCAAAGGCATGCGCGTCGCGACGCGCTAAAATTACCAAAATGCCATTTTTCCAATTTTTACTGCTTTGCTCCAAATCACCTCCAGAATGTCCTGAAACTTTATTTATCTACAAAATAACACAAAACACATCAAAATATTCACAAAACTCAAGAAACTACACAAAATATTAAGTTAAATGAGTGGGAAATAGTGATAGATTTACCACTCATCACACCCCTAAACCTAACATTTTGCTAGTCCTCGAGCAAAACACAAAAAAAAAAATAACATAAACATATTTAAAATAAGATTTAACTAAGCCACTTTCGTAGGGATCACGGTTGCATTTAGCGTATGCAACAAGCCTTTAAACCCCTAGGTGTCCTTAATGGACGAGTTGTAGTCTCGTGAGGGTTTACAGCAATGATACCCACAAACGTTTTACAAAAGTAAAAAGGTAGTGAAACTAATGCACACAAAAGCAAAAAGACAAGCGAAAATAGAATAAAGAAGTTAGTGACTAATCAGGTGAAACTTCTACTCCAAGTTACTAGTTGTTTTGTTTCTTTCTAAATTACTGAATAAGTAAATTCTCCGATTATATTTACCATTCTCCATATACATAGCCAACAAAATATTAAACAACTCATTTTTGCCCACAACAGTCATAAGTGCAGTTGATAAGAGAGTAATATTTTTGTCCTAAAGTTTTATCAGAATTCACACCTTTTTGCAGCAATGGAATAATGTTTTTCTCATTTTTCTGATTTTTTCTTTGATTTTTTTTTTTTTTTTATTTATATACAATATCTTCCGTCTATGTAGCGAGTGTTGGGTCGGTGGCTCCCAAACTAGTTGGTTTTAGGGTACCAGGTGTTAAGACACCCCTACGGACTTAATTACTCAGACTTCAGATATATATATATATATTTGCAGCATCTTTGATCCATGTAGCAAGCTTTGGGCCAGTGACTCCCAAACCAGTTGGTTTAAGGGCACTAGGTGTTAAAACACCCTTACAGACTTAATAACTCGGACCTCAGATGTTTTTTTTTTACTCCATTGCTTTTTGAGATGCTTCCTCCAATTAAACTAGAGCACTGAATATTACAAACTTTTCAATTACAGTTCATGTTCTTATGTTTCCATGTATGTGGATAATATCTGTCAACTGGGCATATGAAGATCCATTTTAGTTAGTTTTATGGAGAATTCACAAATTAAATAATTCAAAAGGAAATAAACAAAAATTAACTTGTTTCGAAATAGGTTTGAGATACGTCTCAGGAGTGGAAACTCATTACTCGGCTATCTCTTACCAATTTCACCTTTTTAGTCAAAATAAAAACACAAAAATACAAAAAAAATTTATAATTTTTGAAAAATTTTCAATTTTTTTTGTATTTTACTAGAAAAATTTTGAACTAAAAATAAAAACAACACACAGCTAAAAAGAAGATACTAATCAACTAATTCCCTCCCCCAAACCTAAATGAGACATTGTCCCCAATTTCTTAAACAGTAGAAGAAGAGTTTAGAATATAGTACCTGGTTAGCTGAAATTCTACAAGAAATTAAAGGTTAAGATCCAGATTAACACGATGCCTCTTACCACGATCGTCCTCAGACCAATTTATCTTTGAAAGGATAGGGTCAACTTGTGGTTCATAGGCTAAGAGTTGGTCTATTAGATCCGGATCAGTTCTGACAGTAAAGAGGAGTTCTTTTAAAGGTTTTGACACGAACCCATTTCTCCGGGCATCATCAAGAAACACATAAATAAAATCATAAAATCCATCAACGTTAAACAACCCAATTGGTTTCTGGTGTATGTTCAGGTTCGCCCACGATAATACTATAAAAATTTCCTCCAATGTGCCCAAGCCACCTGGCAAAGCAATAAAAGCATCAGCACAGTTAATCATTTCTATCAGTCGTTCAGACATACCTGGTACGATCAGTTCCTCTCTGTTTGATGATTCAATAAGATTTGCTTCTGCCAAGGGTTTTGGGATGATTCCCAAAACATGACTGCCTCCTTCCTGTACGGCCTTTGAAACGATCCCCATTAGTCCAAAATTGCCTCTGCCATATACTAAGTGCATATTTCTTGCAGCTAAGACTCGACCCAATTTCTGTGCTGCTTCTACGTATTGTGGTTTAGTACCAACACTACTACCGCAAAACACACAGATGTTTTCAACTCGTCTTCTTGAAGTGGCTTCCATGTTTTACTTTGGATGTCTTCAAAAGTGCAATGATGAGTTGAATTTATAATACCTGAAAAAGGGTGAGTAAAATAATAGCACTAGTTCCTGCCAAATGACAATTATTAGTTAAACAGTAAAATAAATCGTGATAGTCAAAAAGGTCTGGATCATGTCGGAGAAAATAAAAGAAAACAACAAAACAAATCACAATTATTAGGTAAAGACAAAGAGATATAATATGTACAAGAATTTACAGCTTCATTGACGTCTATGCGTCAAGGACAAGCTTCCCATCCAATTTTCTTATAAATTGGCAAACAGGGTCTTTTTTAGTCAGATTCCCAAGACTTAACTGTTCTCTTTCTTTTTGAAATTGTGTATGTAATTTGCGAAAGGCTATGTGAACATATCCACTGGGATGCGTCTCAAGAGTTGAAGATATATCATCTAAAGACTCCTTACTCAAGCCATCCCCAATGAATTTAATTTTGTCTTCGCGATTATCAGACACCATTCCTAAAGAACGACAACGAGTATTGCAATTCCAGTGTGCACATTTGTAACAAACACCCATTTGCTTAGCTCTACGTTTCTTTGCATAGGTGCTTCTTCCAAAACCAGGCAGATGTGAAATAAAAGAATCAGAAGACTCACCTACCAATCGGACTCGTGCTTTAATTACCCAACAAATATCATTAGGAACACCATGGATTGTCAGTAACCTCATACGTTCCAAACGAGCTTTGTAGACTTTCATCAGAGATTTTTGAGGGAGAGAAGGAAATTGCTTGTGAAGTTTTGCGAGAGCTTCTTTCATCCTGAAATGACTTAATCTGCAAAAACTAAACACACAAAATTAAATCACACCAAATCACAATATATACAAAAATTGCATGGGTTGCCTCCCTGTGAGCGCTAAGTTTAAAGTCGTCAGCTAAACTTGACTTCTCGATCGTTAGGCTGGATTTGAAAGTGTGACACTTTCTTTTTATCGCTCAAATGATTCTCCCCAGTAATGCTTGACACGCTGACTGTTAACTTTGAATGTGTTGTTGGTGTTAGGATATAGTAACTCAATAGCTCCATAAGGTAAAACCTCAGGGATCACAAATGGACCTGACCACCTAGATTTCAACTTTCCAGGGAAACGTTTCAACCTCGAGTTGTACAACAACACCTGCTGCCTTGGTTCCAACTGTCTGTGCACTATTTTTCGGTCATGCCATTTTTTGGTCTTTTCCTTGTACAATTTGGCATTCTCATAAGCCTGTAGGCGAAATTCCTCCAATTTGTTGAGTTGGTGAAGTCTTTTCTCTCCTGAAGCTTGTGAATCAAAATTCAACTTCTTTAGTGCCCAGTACGCCTTGTGCTCAAGCTCAACTGGCAGATGGCACGCTTTCCCAAACACCAATCGATATGGGGACATACCAATGGGTGTCTTGTAAGCTGTCCGGTAGGCCCATAAGTTTTGTTGACCAGTACCTCCTTATTGATCCAACGAATCTTTCTAGGATTCTTTTGATTTCCCTGTTTGAAACCTCAACCTGTCTATTTGACTGTGGATGGTAAGCTGTGGCAACCTTGTGAGTAACTCTGTATTTGGATAGGAGTGCATCAAAGTATCTGTTACAGAAATGAGAGCCACCATCACTGATGATTGCACGAGGTGTTCCGAACCGAGTGAAAATGTTCTTTTTCATGAATTTGATCACCACTTTTGAACCATTGGATGGCAATGCAATTGCTTCAACCCATTTGGAGACGTAGTCTACAGCAACCAGGATGTACAGGTTTCTGAATGATGGAACAAAGGGTCCCATGAAATCTATACCCCACACATCGAATATTTCCACTTCTAGAATGTTTTGCAATGGTCCTTCGTTTCTCCTGGAAATATTTCCCATTCTCTGGCACTTGTCACATTGAAAAGCAAAAAGATAAGCATCTTTAAGAAGAGTGGGCCATAACAAACCTGATTGTAGGACTTTGGCTGCAGTTTTGTTTCCGCTGAAGTGTCCGCCATATAGTGCTGAATGACAGTGCTGTAAAACACTGTTGATTTCTTCTTGTGGAGCAGACCGTCTCAATAATTGATCAGCACAGTGTTTGAACAGGTACGGTTCATCCCAGACATAGTGCTTCACTTCTTTAAAGAACTTCTTATGTTGCTGAGTTGTCCATTCCAACGGCCATTTTCCTGACACAATGTAGTTGTCATAGTCAACAAACCAAGGGACTTCTTGTTGTTTCATGGCAAATAGCTGTTCATCTGGAAAAGTTTCTTTGATTGAAAGATCTTTGGCAGCTGTTTCTCCATTCTCGAGCCTTGATAGATGATCTGCCACTTGATTCTCTGTTCTTTTCCTGTCTCTGATCTCCACGTCGAATTCTTGCAGAAGAATTATCCAACGGATCAATCTGGGTTTGGCATCTTTCTTCATGATCAGATATTTGATTGTTGAATGATCTGTGTAGACCACCACTTTGGGACCCAGCAGATAGGAGCGAAATTTGTCAAAAGCGTACATAACTGCGAGCAACTCCTTTTCAGTGGTTGTGTAGTTGAGTTGAGCTTCATTCAGAGTTCTGCTGGAATAATAAATGGTGTGGAAAATCTTTGCTTTACGTTGTCCCAAAACTGCACCTACAGCAAAATCACTAGCATCGCACATCACTTTAAATGGAATGGTCCAGTCTGGTACTACTATGATGGGGGCAGAGACCAGCTTCTGTTTTAAGATCTCAAAAGCTTCCTGGCATTCTTTGGTGAAGTTGAAAGACACATCTTTCTCCAGAAGATTGCACAGAGGTTTAGCAATCTTGGAAAAGTCTTTGATAAATCTCCTGTAAAAACTTGCATGTCCGAGAAAGCTCCGAATACCTTTTACTGATGTTGGTGGAGGTAGTTTTTCAATTGTCTCTATCTTTGCTTTGTCTACCTCAATCCCCTTTTGTGAGATCCGGTGTCCAAGAACAATGCCTTCATGTATCATGAAATGGCATTTCTCCCAGTTGAGTACCAGGTTTGTATCTTCGCACCTTTGTAACACATGTTCCAAATTTTGCAAGCAATGGTCAAAAGAATCTCCAAACACAGAAAAGTCATCTATAAAAACCTCCATACTCTGCTCCAGCATGTCTGAGAAGATGGCCATCGTGCAACACTGAAAAGTGGCGGGGGCATTATATAATCCAAATGGCATCCCGTGGAAAGAAAAAGTACCATAGGAACATGTAAATGTGGTTTTTTCCTGATCTTCTGAGGTGATGGCAATCTGATTGTATCCTGAATATCCGTCAAGAAAGCAATAGAATTCATGTCCCGCCAATCTGTCTAACATCTGGTCAATGAATGGAAGCGGAAAATGGTCATTTCTCGTGGCTTTATTCAGCTTTCTGTAGTCTATGCATACTCTCCATCCAGTCACCGTTCTTGTTGGAATCGGCTCGTTCTTTTCCTTGGTAACCACAGTAATTCCTCCTTTCTTTGGCATACACTGCATAGGACTTACCCAACTACTGTCTGAGATGGGGTAAATGATGCCAACATCTAACCATTTGATGATTTCTTTCTTCACGACTTCCTTCATGATTGGATTGAGTCTCCGTTGATGTTCCACTGTGGGTTTGTACTCATCGTTCATCAGGATCTTGTGCATGCATAATGATGGACTAATGCCTCGAATGTCTGCTATAGTCCAACCAATGGCTTTCTTGTGCTCTCGTAACACTCTCAGCCACTTTTCTTCCTGCTCCAATGTTAGTGAAGAAGAAATAATAACAGGTAATTCAGAAGAGTTTCCAAGAAATGCATATCTGAGATGACTCGGAAGTAACTTCAGCTCCAACTGTGGTGGTTCTTCAATCGAAGGCTTGATTCGATCTTTCTTTGGCAGTTCCAAGCTTTCAACTGGTGGTGTTGCTTTGAATCGGAATGGTTTGTCAAGGTAGTTGATACATTCCAGGATTTCAGCATCTAGCTCGCTGTCAGTCATGTTGGTGATGCAAGCTTCAAGTGTATCTGTGGGATTTGACTCAGTATTTTGAATGATACTATCACAACATCAACTCTGAAACATTATTCTTCCTTTTCATCGCTCGGGAATTTCATGGCTTTGAAAACATTAAAGGTCACTTCTTGGTCCTGCACTTTCATGGTCAGTTCTCATTTTTGCACATCAATAACAGTTTTACCGGTAGCCAAGAATGGTCTCCCAAGAATGATAGGTATTTCTTTGTCTTCTTCTATGTCAAGGATGATGAAATCTGTTGGGAGAATTAGTTTGTCTACTTTGACCAGCACATCTTCAACAACACCTCTTGGAAATGCGAGTGTTCGGTCAGCAAGTTGCAATGAAACTGAGGTAGGCATTGCTTCTCCAATCTGCAGTTTCCTGTAAATAGAAAAAGGCATCAAGTTAACACTGGCTCCTAAATCACATAAAGCCTTACTGATGTAATGTTCTCCAATGGTGCATGGGACAGTGAAACTTCCAGGATCTTTCAACTTCAGGGGAAGTTTCCTCTGAATGATGGCGTTGCATTCTTCCGTTAATGCTACTGTTTCGTAGTCTCCCAATCTCCGTTTTCGTGAAGAAGATGTCTTTCATGAATTTGACATAACTGGGGGCATTTCTTCCAAGGCTTCTGCAAATAGGATGTTGATGTGTAGCTTTTTGAAAACCTCCAGGAATCGAGCAAACTGCTTGTCCAGTTTGTTTTTCTGAAGACGCTGAGGAAAAGGTGGAGGTGGAGTGATCTGTTCTTTTTCCGTTGCTTCTTTTTCCTTTGCTTCTTTTTCCCTCGGTTCCTTGGATTTGGTTCTGTATTGCTGGGAAGATTTCCTGGTGGTCTGAAACTCTGAGCATTGGCCAGTTGTCCGATTTGATTCTCCAGTACTTTGATAGAAGTAGATTGACTTTGAAATATCGCATCATATGCTGCTTGTTGCTTTTTGAACATCTCTGCAATCCATTCTTTTATTTCTGGTTCTTTTTCAAACTCCTGGCTTTTTTGCTGTTGCTGGAATCCAGGTGGTGGATAGTTCTTTTGCCCTGAATTGTTGCTCCATGAGAAATTCAGATGATTCCTCCACCATGGGTTGTAGGTGTTGGAATATGGATTGTTCCTATGTTTGTTGAAATTGTTGACATAATTCACCGTCTCTTCAAGTTGGTTTAGTTCTGGTGCTCCTCCATATGGTGAACTTGTGGATCCAGTGGTAAGAGTCTCCATGAATTTGCATATCTGATCTAGCTTGGCGTTGACTGCTGTATTGGCTCCACTCTCATAAATTCCTGGAATTCTTTGGATCATGCTCCCTTCTGTTGGCCACAAGGAATTGTTGTTGGCCATTTCTTCGATTAGTTCCCAGGCTTGATCTTCTCTTTTCCTCATTAAAGCTCCTCCAACAGCAGCATCGATTGTGGTTCTCATTATTCCAGAAAGTCCATTATAGAATGTTTGGACTTGAAGCCATTTTGGAATCTCATGGTGAGGAAATTTCTGGAGCAAATCTTTGTATCTTTCCCAAGCTTCGTAGAGAGTTTCTGAGTCTTGTTGTACAAAGGATGTGATGTCATTCCTCAGTTTTCCAGTTCTGGCTGGTGGAAAGTACTTTATAAGAAATTTGGTGGCTAAAGTGTTCCAAGTTGTGATGGAACCTGCTGGTAGTGAATGTAGCCAAGCTTTAGCTCTGTCCTTCAAGGAGTATGGGAAAACACGCAATCTCATTACTTCTTCAGCTTCTCGGTTGTAATTGAAAGTGCCTCAAACTTCCAGGAAGTTGCTGATGTGGGCATTAGGATCTTCAGTTGCATTCCCCCCAAACTGAACTGACTGCTGAATCATCTGAATGCAAGTTTTGATGTCACCCGCATTTACTGGTAAGGGAGGAATTACAATACATGAAATGAGTCTGTCAACCACCAGAATGGTTCTGTCTCGAATGGGAATTGGTGGTGCAACCTCCAAAGGTTCAGGTTCCATATTGACTAAAGCTTCTTGGCCTTCTCGCCTTTCCCTTCTCAACTGTCTGATGGTTCTTTCAATTTTCGGGTCAAGCGGTCGTAGTTCAAAGCTTCTGGTCGTCTCATGAAGTTTCTGAGAACCTGAAACACAAGAAAACAAAAACAATAAGTAAAAAGAAAATTAGATACAAGTAAAGGTATCTAACCTTAAACTAATAGTGAAAGATAAATAAGTCCCCGGCAACGGCGCCAAAAACTTGACCGGCGTAAATACACACGTATAACGCAAGTGTACGTATCGTTCAAGTAGTATAAAAAGTATCGATTCCACGAGGACTTAATACCTAAGATATTAATTTTATGAGGTCAAATGATTACTAGTATCTAATAGGTTGATTGATTGATTTGAAATGGTGACGATTCTAAATTTAAAAGCAAGTAAATAAAATTATCGAAAGTAGGTTTTAAGAAAATTCAATATTAAAAACTATCTAGGGTTGTGATTTCTTCCAATATTATTTAAATATGAAGTGGTTATCTTATAGATGGGTAAAATATTGATTTATTAACCTGGAACACTAAATTATGTAAAAGCCTCTTCCGATGGTCAACTACAAATATCCAGTATAACCCAATTAAACCATATGTCTATGTCAACCAAATTACATGAATTCATTAAGATTAAGTTCCAATTAAGGCTACCCCCGCCCGACAGGTATATTCCTATCATGTAAGGAAATCTATTAAAGGGTTATCTATCCTCAAGGAAGATCGTGGACTATTGAGTCTAAGGTCTTTAAACTTAAAATCCCTATGTCTAGTTCATTTTAAGTTTACCTAGTCAATTTTATTAGTGGCCAGTAAATAAAAAGCATTAAGATTAAGACTCAATAAATAAATCTTTATATTACCCAAACTATAATCTAACCCCTTATAAACTGGTGATATTGGAATTCATCACAACCCTAGATAACTAATTTAGTTACAACACATAACTGGGGCTAGTAAAATAAAAGACATAAAGTAAAAATGCCGTAAGTAAAAATGCGGTAAAGTATAAATTGAAAAGTAAAATAAAATAAAATGAAATGCTAAGGTAAAAGGAATTACTTTTACTATTTACTATTTTAGATATCTCCCATAAAATAATATATAAACTTGTGATAATATTACCAACCAGCCATATAGGCGGTAACCTGATTAAGTCAAATTAAGTCCAACCAGCCATTAAGGCGGTAATATTTGTCCATAATCCAGCCATAAAAGCGGAACCAAAATAAACCAGCCATAAAGGCGGAACCAAAATTAAATTACCAACCGACCAATCTGGCGGTATCCTTGATTAGTTAGGTTTAAACCAGATTAAAATGAATTACCAACCGACCAATATGGCGGTATCCTTTTTAAGTCAAATTTTAAATAGTGAATATATTATTTTTAAGGGAGATTAATCTAAATAGTAATAGTAAAAGAATTACCTTTCACCTTAGCAGGGGGAAGTTACCTCCTCATGGTAAATAGTAAAAATGTAAAAAATAAAGAAAGTAAAACACTATTATTACAAAAAGTAATTAAAATTAATTACAAAACTTAAATTAAAAGAAACTAGAGAGAGAAACTCATTATTTACATCAAAGAAATGAGAGAGAATGGTACATCTAAAACTGAAATCTCGAGCTCAATTTATAGACCCCGGTAGGCCTCCAGCGTCGCGACGCTAGCTTCTTTTGGCATGGCATGCTAAGGGCTTGACATGTGGCAATTCAGATAAGAAGATAAGGCGACACATGGCGAGGCGGCTAACAACTCAATTATTATGCTGACGTGGCGCTAACGTGGCGATGGAGACTGTCGGCACCATAGGATTGCGACACGTTGCACTTCGTGATTGGCTGATGATGACGTGGCGGTGAGGTGGCATGTTGACTTGGTCAACTGATGATGTGGACGCTGACGTGGAGTGACATGTGGCACACGTGGCAATGGTGATTGTCGGCACCGTAGGATGATGACACGTGGCACGACGCACGTTAGCATATCGGCTGTGATGGTGACACGTGGCACGGTGCACGTTAGCGAAGTCAAACTTCTCAAATTCTGACCCGTTGACCCGACGCATATTAGCATGACCCAGTGCACGTTTGGCGTCGCGACGCCAAAGGCATGCGCGTCGCGACGCGCTAAAATTACCAAAATGCCTTTTTTCCAATTTTTACTGTTTTGCTCCAAATCACCTCCAGAATGTCCTGAAACTTTATTTATCTACACAAAACACATCAAAATATTCACAAAACTCAAGAAACTATACAAAATATTAAGTTAAATGAGTGGGAAATAGTGATAGATTTACCACTCATCAGTACAATTGATTATAATGATTATTAAAGTCCAACTATATAATCAACTATAATTTAATTGATTAAATTCAATTATATTGATTACTATAATCTAATTATAAAATCAACTATTAATTGAAATAGTTTGAATACAGTCCAACTGTTTAATTAAAACAACGATTAAATATTAGTCCAACTAATATATTAATTTATTGACGAAAAATGAAATGAGCGCGCGTATTGGCAAGTAACTAAACGAATATTGCAAATTTAATACTTGCCCCCACTATTTTTCGGTGAGCCTCTAACCCTCTGTGGAGTACTCGGGAAACCTTGTTTCCTAGTGGGCTAGGATCCCGTTAAATAACACACAATCTTGACTTTGGCCAACAAATTGTATGATAATTAACTAGGTAGATCTCTAAGATCAATTGGATCTCATCCAATTCCTATATCCAGTAGGTGGACATCCAAGTCCGAAATATATATCTTATATGTGCCAATATATCCAATATATTGCCTAACCTTTTTCCTCTGAATCAATTAAGCCTTGGCTTTGGCACAACAAACTTAATGATCCCAGTTAAGCAGAACCCATTGACTTTGGAAAGCTTCGTAATCGATGTCGATGGACAAGAAGTGATCTTGACTTTGGCCAAAAAATCACAACTTGGACAAGACATCGATATGGAACAAAGCCTTCATGATTCAAACACATCCGCGACGGACAAAGGTCTTGACTTTGGCCAACAAACCAGTGCCAGTGTTGGATCTTGAGTAAGAATCACTCAATGGAAGGACAAAACGTTTAATATGTGTTGAGGGTTTTTTTTTCGCGTAATTGGCAACCAATTAATTATCTTTGTTAAGGTCTCATCATCATACACCCTTAAACATGCATTCTAAAAACATAATAAGGCGCGTATAAATAAATTTAATAATGATATGTGGATGGATATTTAACACATTGTTCCTAGAACAAATCTCTCCCTTTCCTCTCTCCCGCTAGCACAAGTATTACTTCTACCCGATTACATAACACTTCTAAAGAAACCTCATTTACATTGAGGGGAATAGGTGAGAAGAGAAATACACAGAGTCAAGAGGTAATAGGCTGGACACGCATGTCCAATTAATAAATTCTAAATTTATTACAACAATTTCCAAAATTGCCCTCACCCATCTAATATCCATCTGATATACATTATTCATACATCGTATCCATGTATTCACACAAAGCATGTTATCAATCAATCTAATCCAATTAATTAATCTGAAATTAATGACCATCCAATGTTCAAACAACGATTTGATTTTGCGCGAGTCCGACTCGTTTTACGAATAAGTACTCAAAGTACGAATTCTTGAATTATTTAAACTACAATTTAAATCCAATTTAATTTGTATTTAATACTAATTCTATATTTAATTCTAAATTAAATAATTACACTTTTAATGTGCATTTACATTCTAAACTTAGATTCTAAATCTATAATCAACGGTCTCCCAAGCCGATCCAATGTTAATTTAATTAAAGTCCAATGGGCTTTTAATTAATTTCATAAGGCATGGACTTTTGGTCAATATGGGTCAAACCCAAATACCAAAGCCCATTTAAGGAATCACCCTTATTTGCCAAGAAACCAATTAGGCCCATTAGGCCCAATTAACATTAAAGGTCCATTAAGTCATATTTGGACTTTATGGATATGGTTTTGGGCCCAATTGGATCCAACCAATTAGCCTAAACCAAACTTGGCCCAACCAAGCCCATTAAGCCCAATTACAACTTTACAGGCCCAATTCCAAATTTGGCCCAATTAATTAAATTACCAAAATTCCAAATTTCATAATTAAATTAACCAAAGTGTATAGCCATAATTAATTAACCAAATTAACATTTCCAAAACACTAATTTACTCAATTAATTATGCTTATTATCATCAAAACATGTCCAACACATTTGAATCAAAAATCAATCATTTTCCATGTTTAGCCTGAAAGAGAGAGCAGTTGGTTCTATAATTGAAATAATGGAAATGCTCTGTCGTAGAGCTTCGCTAGCAGTGTCGAGCTTTGCTCGCGATTCGACTGGAACTAAAGCCCTGAATGAAAGTTCAGAGCTCTCGCGCTGCTATCTAAAGAATGAAGAAACAAGTCACGGCATTTTAGGATTTTATTGTCCGATTTGATTTCATCCAATTGAATCCTAAATCAACATTTCCCTAATGATTTCAACTCATCCAATGATCAGAATCTAAAAATTCCATGACATTAGGGCACCAATATGTTTCGGCCAAGCCTACATTTTTGGAAGGGGAAAAATTGATCCAATCCATTTTTCACAAAATTGATCACAAACAACTCCAAGTCATCCATTAACAAGCATGCTCAAACAAGTAATTTCACTCAAACATGCTCAAATTCAATTTACCCAAATTTTACCCTAATCAAATTTCATGCTCAAAATGGCTCAAGTAACCATTGTTGGGTTTCTAGGTTAGTCCCAGGATCATTCAAGCATAGAAATCATGTGTGAATACTCATAAAAGTATGGCAGAATCATACTTACATTGATCGGCTTTTGCGATGCGAGGAACAACAAAAATCTTCAAGCGTTTCCTTTCTAGAGCTCTCGGCATTGAGAGGATTTTGTGCTCCATTTGCTCGGCCAAGCTCCAAGCTTGGGTGTGCATTCCATGACCACGGGTGGGTTTCCCTATCACCTTCGTAAGACTCCTAAAGTGTGCTAGCACTTGGTAATTTTTGCCACAAAAATCACCATCGTCACTTTGAACTTTCGGTCATGGAAGAAAAGAAGAGAGATCATTTTCTTGAAATGGGCGTGAGGTGAGATGTGTAGAAAGAAAGAGAGAATGAAAATTGTGTATTTTTTATTTCAAAATCTAATACAAAAAATCATTACCAAAGTCAAATAAGGTACTAGGAATTAAAGCCTTCAACTACACCCATCAATCAATGAATAGTGACTAGATGTCAATCACTCAAAGTGACAAGACATCCATCACTTGATTGACTAGTGATTTGACGCTTGATGTGACTTGTGGGCCGCACTTGAATTCGAAATACGAGTGGGCCCGCAAAACACTCCCGGTCTCGGGTTCGCTAATTCTGAAATAGCGAATTTTCCGTTGCGACGTAATTAAATCAAACTTAATTAAATAATTGTGCCTAGCAAAATTACTATTCATGTCGCTAACGAATTAATTCTAAATTAACTACTGAATTAAAATCTAATTTTAATTCCGAGTCGAAATCCAATTTCATATAATATATCGAATATATTATTTTATCGATTAATTCCAAATTAATCACTCTCTCTCTTTAAATAATATTTTATCCCAGATAAAATATCTCCGTAATTAATCCCAGATTAATTTTCTCTCTCAACTAATTAATCCCAGATTAATAAAGTGCGAGTTATACGTCATCGATGAATCTTCGGAAGCGACCCATGAGATCCCCGGATATGTTGGCAGTAAATCCGGTCGTCGGACTATCCGAACACGTACGTACCTAGTACTACATTTTTACCGATTTACAAGACATGGTTGGCTTCTAGTAAAGCACCGTGCCTACCCAATTCTCCAGAAATATTCTTAAAGAATATGTGATCTATATCAGGCGTAGTATACGTAGTATTACGTATTTCGATCGAGTATCGGATGTCACGTGCAAGGCCTAGGGCTGGAATTGTGTCTGCCCCGTACGAAACACATATCGGATCTCTGGTAACTAGTCTCTATAATCTTATAATCATGACCTAGTCATATTATCCCGATGACTGCAGTACATAAGAGCACCAGTTTCGTATCCTACGTGATCATCATCTCCACTATGACTGGAGTGATACTTTCGTCTTGACATCACACCCAATACACTACGATTCTCAATATACCCAGAAGAGGCGTACACAGAACCTGTTAAAGCCCTGGACGACCAAAACCAAAGTATATTGATTGTCGCAAGTATTAGCGGTGCAAGTCTCAGGTTAAGACCAAATACATCTACCCTGATTCGGACTTCCATAGACACATAGTCATACTACCAATGGAATTCCGAGGGGTCTATCTAGAGCGAAGCTGTTTCTGTACCATCGGTAAACACAACCTCTTATTACACTTGCATGAGTATCCTATACCCAAATATATGAGAACTATGTTGTTATGCTCCCACAACGCGCACAAGTGTAATACTAGTCTTTTACGCATTATCGATGTCCAATCTCGATAATACTCTGACTAGGGATATTTAATGATTAAACCTTCGTGGATTGATACTGTCTCATATCATCTCAATCCGGAACTAATCATATGGACCTTTCATTATTTATACATCTAGGTAATCCAATTACAAATGATAAAAGGGCAATTTCCTTTGTCACATAGTTAATTTGTACAACAACACCATGATCTGTACAAATAGTGATGCTATGGGTCATAATTGTCCAACATAATGTACCAGATATTCACAAGAATACGATAATGGAGTCGAGGAATGCATCCTTTTTCGAATATGTTTTTCCCTGTAAAACTAATTCGAATTCAAATGTGCACAAACAGGCACATAAGACTATCAGTGAAGATAGTCAGGACCAATAACACATAAATATTCCAGAGGATCAACAAGTTGTTGAACTTGAACCAAGACGTAGCAAAAGAGCTAGAACGGAAAAATCATTTGGTCCAGATTTTCTGACATTTTTGCTAGAGAATGATCCTCAAAGCTATAACGAAGCCCTAAGGTCAGCTGATGGTGCTTTGTGGAAAGATGCCATCAATAGTGAATTGAATCCATCTTACAAAGTCACACCTGGGAGTTAGTAAATCCTCCTCCAGGATGTAAACCTTTAGGGTCCAAGTGGATTTTCAAAAAGAAAATGAAGGCAGATGGATCAATTGACAAGTACAAAGCAAAACTTGTAATTAAAGGTTACAGACAACGTGAAGGTCTTGATTACTTTGATACTTATTCTCCTGTAATGAGAATAAATTCCATAAGGATGATACTAGCGATTGCAGATTTACGCAATCTTGAGGTACATCAGATGGATGTGAAAACAGCCTTTCTGAATGGAGATTTAGATGAAGAAATCTACATGGAACAACCTGAAGGCTTCATAGCTCCAAGACAAGAAAAGAAAGTCTGTAAGTTAATAAAATCCTTGTATGGATTGAAACAAGCTCTGAAACAATGGCATAAAAAGTTTGATGATATCATGTTGGCAAATGGTTTCAAAATCAATGAATGTGATAAATGCATTTATGTTAGAGAGACAGAAGTTGGCTATGTCATTTTATGTCTCTACGTTGATGACATATTGATTGTCGGAAGTAATGTTAAAATGGTGAAATCCACCAAGAATATGCTGAAATCTAAGTTTGACATGAAAGACATGGGTCTAGCAGATGTCATTCTGGGAATAAAGATCTCGAGAAGTCCAGATGGACTTATTCTTGATCAGTTGCACTATGTGGACAAGATTCTTGGTAAATTCAACAATGATGATTCTGCTGTGGCTAGAACTCCTTTAGATGTGAGTTTACATCTATCAAAGAATAGAGGGGAGGGTATATCTCAAGTAGAGTACTCTAGAGTTATCGGAGTTTGATGTACTTATCGAGTTGTACAAGGCCTGATATAGCCTGTACAGTAAATAAGCTCAGCAGATATACGAGTAATCCAGGGGTTTATCACTGGAAAGAAATAGTGAGAGTACTTAAGTACTTACGTTTTACTCATAATTATGGGTTGCACTATCATAGATATCCAACCGTAATCGAAGGATACAGTGATGTAAATTGGATATCTGATATGAAAGACTCAAAATCTACCAGTGGCTATGTGTTTACACTAGCAGGTGCAGCTATATCATGGAAATCCTCCAAACAGACTGTTATAGCTAGATGTACAATGGAATCAGAATTCATTGCATTAGATAAGTATGCTAAAGAAGCATAATGGCTTCGAAATTTTCTAGAGGATATTCCAAGTTGGCCTAAGCCAGTGCCAGCAATTTGCATTCATTGCGATAGTCAATCTGTAATTGGAAGGGCACATAACAATATGTATAATGGTAAGTCTAGACATATTCGTCGTA